>VNJW01008618.1:0-28475 GCA_008042615.1 Drosophila auraria | reverse complement strand
TTTTTTACATAACCAAAATGGATCGATTTTCAATGATCCAATTGCAGACTGCAAGGGTATACAAACTTCGGTTTACCGAAGTTAGCTTTCTTTCTCGTTTACATTAATTTCGCCATCATTTCTATGGCAGCTATAGGATATAGTGGTCCGATTTTGGCCGTTCCGACATATATACTGCGTGCTAAAGAAATAAGACGATGCTGAAAATTTCAGCCCGATAGCTCAAAAACTGAGAGACTAGTTCGCGTAGAAACCGACAGACAGACGGACAGACAGACGGACAGACAGACGGACAGACAGACAGACGGACAGACAGACGGACAGACAGACAGACGGACATGGCTAGATCGACTCGGCTGGTGATGCTGATCAAGAATATATATACTTTATGGGGTCGGAGATGCCTCCTTCACTGCGTTGCAAATATCATGGCAAAATTATAATACCCTCTGCAAGGGTATAAAAATGTAGCAATTTCTATGACCTGCCTCTGCCGTCACACGCAGAGTATGCACAGAATGTACAAGAAGCACTAGTGCAGTTAAATTGTAAATTGTTGGCAAAATCTTGACTCTTTATGAGTTAAACAAATATTTTTGGTAGTCATAGCTATTTTAATGCAATATTACAATAAAAGTTTTATATATTTTGCTCATATCTATCCACTTTGCTCTAGTTTTTACTCACAGAAATGCAATTCCAATAGCAAATCAATGTATTGTCAGGATGCTAATGTTTTAAAGGTTAATTCTTTTCAAAAATAAAGTACATTTACCATAGAAAATATATTTACTTTTAAAGGTTAAGTATCAGAAGAAGAAATCCTATTTAACCAAAGGCCTTCAACTCAAAACTCCCCTCAATTGCACTTAATTCCAAAACATTCCTCCTCCGATTTAATTCCGGTTAAAGCCTAACCAAATTTCCAGTGTAACCTGCTCTGAGGATATTTCAAGTCAAGCTATTTGTAATCGAAGCATCCAACCTTCAGTTGCTGCTGTCCTTTGGAAAATCTGAATCTTGGGGCTTAATTTACTTTCGCAATTTGCTCACGAGCTCAGGCGGCGGCGGCTTCGGACAACGTGTGGTGCACAAATGAATTATAAATTAAGTTTGATTCCATTTCAGCCACCCAGCAGCGTCCTTTGGCCTGGGCGGCTCTCACTGCCATGCTGTGCATGTCCTGCGGCTGCTGTCCTGCTGGTGCACTGCAGCAGCAGAGGAGGCGGCCGTCAACTGCTCCTGCGGTTTCATATGCAATTATTTGCCGTTGGTCCCGTTGCCGACCAATGTCGACAGCTCCTGGATCCTGCGCCTCGACCAGGGGACACGGCCCTTGTGTCCCGGGGCCACAATGAAAAGTGGATGCGCAATCCCTCCCTCAAGCCGGAGAAGTGGCCGGAAGCCGAAGGGAGAGGGGTAAGAGAATCGGATCCGGAGTCCGGGGCCTGCGAGTTTAGTTAGTTGGCAGCAGCAACAGCAGCAGCAGCAGGAGTAGCTGCTGCTCATGCATTAATTATTGCTGGTCTGTTGCGGTCAGAGTTTCCCAGTGGAGCCGGAGCCAGAGCCAGAGCCGCAGCCGCAACAGCCTAGCATGGACACCATGGATACTCGGCCAACGGCCAAAGGAGCTGGGCATTAGGAAACGCATGGGGGCTGCTGGATGTATATAGAGAGCAGTCGGAGCAGGAGTAGCCCCCGATACGAGGAGCGTTGTAAATGGCTGCGGTCACGCCTCCATTAAACCGACCAAAACTACCAGGCATTGCGCCCATCTAGGCGAGCGTGTAATATGATTTGGTCCGAGGACTCCGAGAACTCGATATCGGGCGGGTGTGCCGGCCGTCCGTCCAAACAATATTATTAAGCAAACAAAAGCAACAATAAATATGCATATTAATTCCATGCATCATCGGGCAGTTGCAGTTCCTGTTTGAACAGCAGCCCGTCCGAATATTCCAGCATCCCGGACGCAATCTGCATTCTCCATACTGCTGACTCTAACATATATGACGAAGAATTGAATTTCATTTTGGGAATTGGCAGCAGGTGCATAATAAGACCTTTACTAGCTGAATAATAAGGTAACTTAACCTCCCTTATATCAAACTTTTTGCGACCCCATCAAAATACAATTGGAGTTCAAGAGGGATTTTAGTTAATTAGACCAATTATAATTTATATCAATATATACTTAGAGGCTTTACAAAATTTAACCTTAAGAGACATTTGTCATTAATAAGGCAGTACCAAAGACCAATATAACCACTCAGATGCCGAACGGTCATACATTTGTATTGCAGTAGGCACCTCTTTTTCTGCTGGCAACGAAAATCGCGCTCTCTTCGCTCGCACAAAGCTGAGAGCGCTCTCTATCTCTCTCTCCTTATTCTGGCTTTTAAGCCACACTTTAAGGGAGCCTGGAGCCACCTCTAAAAATCATATTCCGTTACTCATCTAGAAGATAGTAATGTAGGTTTAATTATTATCCAAAAAACTTCCTTTACGCAATCCCTAAATATAAAGCAATGCAATATCTTTGCCAGGCTTCTGACCACAACATTCGACCCAATAGCCACAGAAATTGATTGTTAATTATTACTTGTCAACCTCTGACACTTTATTCCACCCTTTTGGCATTATTTTGCTGTGATTGTGGGTACAATCAAGGCTTAGCCATAGCGTGCTGCATAGTATTCCAAATTAATTTCATAGAATTACACATCGATTAGACGTTTCTCTACCTTTCTCTCTGTGTAGCCAGCACAGAGCTCATTTTAATTAATTGGAAAAGCAAAAGCATTTCAGCAATTTTGTCTACAAGACAGCAAATATCGCCTCACAGCATTCCGGCACGCACAGAGAACGGCAGGAAAGGGAAGGGCAGCAGGATGCCAGGACGTGGAGGTAAATGGTACGAGGGTACAACGGAACCGGATCCGGCGCAGGATGCAGGCCATGGCAACAGCAGGAAGGGGAGCTGGAACAAGAGCCCGCTCCTGCACCGGGCAAGAAAAATGTTTGCAAACTTTTCGGTTCGCATTCGTACACAATTTAAATAGTTTGCAGTCACATTCCGGCCCGAAAGCACACACTGCTCCCTTATGCGGACAATAAACAAGTGCCAGGAATCACGAACACAAAGGAGAATGCCAACGGCAGGAGCCACTTCCCACTTTCCACTGCGAGAAATTGTCCCGGCCCTTGGAACTGCCTTCCTTGAGCCAGCACAAGGAGCAGCACCCAGAGCCAGCTGAAGGCATGACCAGAATGAAGGAATTCCACACTGAAAATTCCCAGCACGCGCTCAAGAAATGCACAACTTCATAGCATTCCAAGTGCAGTACGCATTCAAGGCGGTCATAAATGGAATTTCATCCACACTCTGCGGACGGCAAGCGAAATGAGATTCGCAAAATGTAAGGGCAGGCTTTCTGGGCCTCGATCCAGGTGATCATTTGGTTACTCTACTACTGGGCGGGATTATCTCCATGCTTCACTCAAAAGCCAGTCCTCAGATCTTCTAGATTTCACAGAAAAAAAAAGAGTATAAGGAGCCCTTGAAAAGCATTTCCAATTAAATCCCTGAAATCGCTCTGGTAAAGAAGAACTTGAGGAGGACAGACGGCTCAAGTGCTAGAAATGGCAGCCATATGCCGTCGAGGAAGCGGCCAAGAAAAGGGGCCAGGCCAGGAAATGAATAAGGATGCATCTACATATGTCGACAGGCAAGTGTGCGTGTCTGCAGAAAGGACATGCCACAAGAGCCAAGGAGGCATAGAGGCATAGAGGCGAAGAGGCAAAGAGACACGGCAAAGACACTTGACTGCGAGTGTGAGTGATACACATATCCTTCTAGTGGAGAGTCAACTCATTTGAGTTGAGCCCACTCTCGCCGCCGACACACACAAAGTCCTTCTCAGCGGGTGTGTCCTACGAGCATCTTGTAGCTCAAAGGCACAAGTGTTCACTGGGAACTGGTGCACAGACCCCAATTAGTCCTTTAGCAGCCTGCGGCTCGGATAATACTTACAGTAGAAGACGACATTTGGTCAACGCTAGCTAACTAATCGTAGTGCAAACGGATTTGGTCGGATAACTCACCTGCAAGAAACAAAAAGAGGGAAAACAATTAGGTTATCTGCTAAGAAAAGGTGGTATTAAGTATAATTATTAAAAATATATAAGTAAGAAGAAGCCTGCTATAAATAAATCTATCAAAATATCTCTTAACTCACAACAAACTAACTTCAAAAAGTACATATACGCTCAACCCCCTTTGGGTATCTGTGACAAGCGTCTGATGGATTAGCATCATCATCATCATAAAAGGGAATTCACTCTGATTAAGTCCCGCAACTAATTCCGCAAAGTCCTGGCAACTGTTTCACAGAATTTCCGACGACTTGAATTGGTTTCCCTTTTTACGGCCACACTCCGTGGTGCTTTCCCATCGCAACCGAGAATCTTTTGTGATGCATTGAAATGCCTAATTTCGGTCGTAAGCGATATGAGAGCGCAAAGCAGGGTTGCAGGAGCAGGAGCAGGGACTAGGATCGGGCCCAAGCCATCCCAAACAATCCATGCAATCCCATTCAGACCAGCAAAGGCGACAACTGACGACGAGCACTTTGTTAATCCCGTATTTATGCGCAATTACGTATTTTTCGCATTAGTCAGCCAAGCAGTCAGCTTTCGGGCGAGACGAGACGGATGGCGGACGGATTTAGGGATTGAGACTCGGTCTGGAGTCCCGGTCTGGCTCTCATTCTTGGTCTTTCTGTCTTGGTCGCAGTCGCAGTGGCAGTCATCTCCCCGGCTACCGGCTAAGGGATGTTGTCCGTTTTGTTGCCTTTGTGGGTTGTTGTCCTTTATGGGCCAACCCCCCGCATTTTGCGCGCCCCGCCCTTTTTCACCCTTTGCCCTCGCAGTTGATCCTTTTATTTCGCATTTTCCCTTTTTTTTCCGCACTCTGTTTTGTATTGCTGCCATAGAGCAGCAACCATGTTGTGGCCGCCTTTTCTTGGCTTAGCTGTCGTCCGCTTTTGTTGCTCCTTGCTCCCGGCTCCTATGGCTCCTGGCTTCTGTCTTCTGTCCTCGGTCCTCGGTATTCATTCTCCCGAGATTCCCCTACCTCTCTCTCTCCTTTTTAGCTCTATTCCCTTTATCTTTCCAGGGAAAGGCGTTGCTCGGTCTCGCCTCCGCCAGCTGTCGCTGTGCCGCATATCCTTCTGCCTGTGTCTGACCCCCCGTTGCCCTCGCGTCCTTTGGCCCTCACTGCGTTGCTACCTCCTTTATCCTACGTCCTCCACCGTCCGTCGTCTTGAGTCATTTACTTTTTACTGCCGCATAATATTGTCCCGATTAGCACAAACACAACGTTTTACCACAAAATCATCATCATTAGTGACGCTAACGCAAATGCTCCGGCTCAGACGCAGGATCTGGTCCTCGGAGCCTGCTTTTTCGGCACACTGGAGCAGGTCTCGGTGGAAACTGAGGGTACTTATTCAGAGAATTCAAAGTAATGTATTTAAAGGGAAATCTGTGTGATAATGTTAGCTTATTAACACACTTGGCCGAGGAGGTTTCGATCTAATTTGAGATGGTTTGAGGTTTTTGGAAAATGATCATCATTATCATAATAAATTTATTAATAATATTGCATTAAAATCCACTGTACTTATCACAAATTAACAAAACTCTTTATAAGTCAGCAGTAGGTTTTTCTTGTCTTGAAAAAGTCAGGAAATATATTCTATAATTTCGCTAATTAAATAATTAAATAAAATTAAAGAGTGATTCGGCAAAAATTCTATTAACCTTTGACAAAAATACAATTTGGTCACACTGGTTTGTTGGGCATACTGTGCGTGTGCTGGCAGAGGCCGGGTAGAGAAAGTTTCTGCAGCGAGTTACGGCTGTAAGCACCACTGCTGTATAATAACAAAACCTAAGAGCATCTCACTAAAGATCTAAACATAAACATAAATCCATAAACCTAGAAACTGTATAAAACATTTCAAAATTGCCAATTTATTTTAGACCAAAATAGCCAATTTCTACCCACTGTGCCGAGACGCAACAAAGCAGAAACACGGCACGAATAGCCAAGGACGTCGGGACGAGAGCGGTTAAGGCGGCGGGGCTGGGTCTGGGGCTGGGACGAAGCAGCAGGCAGAATGGCTGGCAAGGCGTCTATTATGCGAAGGCATCATTTAAGGGGATTATTTTATTTGGGCTCTAAACAATAAAGTGGGTTTATTAAAGGCACGCTCCTCCTCCTCGTGCCCGCATGCCCGCAGAATCCTCCTCCTTCTTGTGTGTGTGTGGGAGCGCAGAAAGGAAAGGAGGTGCGAAGGACGAAGAAGGATGTCTGTGCACAAAAGATGTTGCGCTATAAAAGTGCAAAAATGTGTTTTTCGCTCTTCACATTGCCCCCTGTCTCACCACATAGCCAGCCTCCCCCTACATCCTGAAACCTGCCTCCTGCATGCCACCCACTCAACCCACAACCCCGAGTCCTTCGTCCCGAATGCTCCTTCATGATTTCCGCTGCTGTTTGTACAGTTGCGCGAAGCGAGCGACGCCTTGCAGCCAGTGCCCGCCTTGGCTTTATCCCTTTCTTTTAGCCAGCTTTTCCAGCTTTCCAGTTTTTTCTTTTTTTTTTTTTTGTGTTCGCTGTGGCCCGAGGAGCCATTTTGTGTGTGGCATGGATTTTAAATTAAGTTTTAATATTCATACTGAGCCGGAGCCACTCTACCTCCCATTTTTAGTCCCGCACAAACACTGCAGGACCGCAAACAGCTTCAATTATACACGAGTCTGAGCAGTCAGCACTGAGCGCTGGAGCGGTGAGCTACTGCTACTGCTGCTCAACACATTAGCCAGGGCTTAGCCGCAGGATGAGCAGGACCAAAAGCGAAGCGAAGATGAAACGAAGACACAGGCTGAGCTGAGCTCAGCTCGTGAAAATCGCATTATAAGAAGAAAAGCTGATTAGGTGAAAGCAGACTGGCGGGAAATCTAATTGTTTTGAGTCCTTTTTCAAGAGAAAATCATTTCTACGAATGAAAAACGAGTGAACGAGGGGCCGACTATTTATGAAAATGGTCTGGCATGTATGGAAAATATATTAAAGGTAGAAAATCTTCCAGTTTTTTTTTAATTAAGACCGATTTTTCATTAAAAGAAACAAGGTTTTTGATTAAATTTAATAAATTTACTCTCCTAAACTAAGGAAATAAATGATAAAACTTGTTTAAGTTCCTTTGGTTTTTAATTAAAATGCATCAGAGCTTGGTAACTCCTCTCTTAACTAGATTCTGGTCTTAAATAGTTTCCAATTTGTTTCTGTGAAAGTAAATTCCATAAATATTTAAAAAAAAGAATCCTAAAACTTATAAAAAACCCCCCAAGATTGCTTGCTAATTTCCTTGTTTAATTAATACCTTCAGAACTTAGTCGTGCGTGTCTGTTTTTCAACACTTCCCCTCTCAATAACCAACGTAGACCTTTCAAATTAGATTAGATTGCTTTTAACCCAGGGAAAGGGGGAAGGAGGGAATAATATCAGACTATTGAAAAGTCCTTGGCAGCAACTTCCTTTAACACCAAGAAGAGTAACCGAAAAGTTCCCAAGAAGAAGATAGTGAAGTGTGGCGGAGAAAACTTTGTGGCGACATATTCCTGGCAGGATGAATGTGGCCTTTTCCTGCTTACCCCACAAAACGAGAGAGAGAGAGAGCAGAAAGGTTAAGCGAAACGAACTCGCACTGATGGGCGGCCGACATGGGTTAAGGGGCAAAGGGTTTAGGGGTCAATGGGGGCGTGCCTGCAGGCCACAAAATGAAAAGTTTCTCGAAAAACTTTCCAGGCAGAGACACAGACAGAGAAAGGAAATCTCGAAAAGCAAACAAACGATTTTTGGAAAATACTTTTTGTCGTATTAAAATTTGTGCTTCGTGTCATCCTTTTTGGCCCCACTCCATATTATGTATATTCCAGATATGTGTGTGGTGTGGTCTGGTGTGACTGAGTGTGTGTGCTCCTCCTTGAACACAAACACGTCCTGTGGTTGCCCTGGTGGGCGTGTCCGTATGCGGCTGGCTTTTTAGTGTCAAAAGCTGTCGTCCGCCCCATGTCTCCGTGGCACCGCACAAGTTGCCCGGGGCACCCGAAGGAGGAGAAGGAGTTATAGGGGTAGAGGCTGTGCCCGAAAAAGGTGCAGATGTCGTCCTAAATGCTGCCAAACGACAACAGCATGTTAATGACTCTGACCCCTTGCACAAGACCAGAAAACAGAAGGGGCAGCAGGAGCAGCAGGAGCGGGAGCGGGATCCTCTGGGTGCGTCTGGTCACTTCATGTCTTGTCTTGTCTGAGCTGCTTAAGTAATTGGCATACAAATTTACTCACTCGCAAACTCAACCCCTGCCTGCTCTGCCAGACCCAAGTCGCAATTCCCCCGAGGTGGCTCGTTAATGTCTTTCCTTCGTAGGATTGCCTTGTCATTTAGCTCCTGCTCCTGCCGGAGTTTGTACATTAATTTCCAATCCCCCGAAAATCCATGTTGCAACACTCAAGCGCACAGCTGCCTGGCTGACATTTTAATTGAATGTCTGTGCGTGTGAGCAAGAGATACGAGAGTATCTTTCTACTTTTCACAGCTTCAGCTACAGATACTGAGATACAAATTGCTCGAGTGTTTGGGTAATGCCTCAAGTGCGAAGAGTTTATTGTAATCGCTACTTAGTCTAGGGCACTCCTTAATTCAGACGTAATAAGCCAGCACAGGCCGAAAAGAATCCCATTTGTTTGTTATTTTAATTTTATATTCTCTGGCATTGCCGCAAACATTTCATTCCATTTCATTTTCAATCTATTTCAATTCATTTCCTTGGGCGAGGGTAAAGAAGAAGCCTCCAGCACCGAAACACACATGTTCCGGCAACTGTTTACACAAATTATTATCATTCCGATGCGATTTTCAATGCGTTTATTGCCCGTTGCTGAGCAAATATTGATTTTGGCTCGAACAAGACACAACACAGACACGGCGAAGGACAGCGGCCAGCTGGATGTGTGTGCTGGTGTGTAACCAACAATTCATTTCAACGATTGACATTTAACCAACAAGTCAATTGTGTATTATTTTTGGGAATTAATAATGCGTTTGACAACGTTTATTTGTTTGCCTCTAATTCAATTTGCCACAAAAATAACACACAAAAATAGCTGCAAAATTAATTTCGTTGCCGTTTCTGTTTCTGTTTTAGCCATCGGCAGCCCAGTTGGCATTTGGCATCTCTCATCTCTCATTCGGCTTATTTACACTGACGGACAAATGAATTACACAATTTGTGAGCTGTGGGCGTTGTTGCAATTGTTGGAATTCTGGAAAATCAACTGCGTGCAGCTTATTAAATGTTTAATTGACTCTGTTAAGGCTAAGACCATAATTAAATGAATATTTATGCAAATGCATATGCATTTGAGACCGCTTTCCATGAATTATTAACAGAACCTCCTTCTCCTTCGTCTCAGATTTTCTTTACACCTTCACCACCACTCCCTTTTAAGTCCGAAAACGTGCTGCGAGTTCTCGTTTCTCGGTGTGTGGGATTTGTTATTCGTGAAAGACAATTTACAAGGTGATAATTTTTCCACAGCAGCGCTAAAACAACACCGAGGATCGTTGGAAAAATAAACAGAGGCGGCAGTGGCAGCGGCAGCGGCGGGGCACTGATCTGCTGCAACAGCTGCCGTGGCAGCCAAAACAAATAACTTTGATCTGACATTTCCACCATCTCAGCTGTGCGTGTCAGCAAATTAATCAATTGCGATCGCTGCTTCGTGTTTGTGTTTATGTTTTTCCCGGCCCTAAGTGACGCGATCCCATTTCGATTTCCCATTTCCATTTCCTCCCCAGTGGTAGGTAATCCCCCAAAAAGATCTTTCCTCTGTCGTGCCCCTCTGGGGGAATGTTGTGCGTGTTGACATTTAATTGTCGGCCCGAAGCCTCGATGTCAAAATAAATAGATGAAAATTAAACGAACCTATTGGTGGGCCTCGCCTCTCGCTGTGTTTTTATAGTATTCTATATATTGGTGGGCAGAGAAGATGGGGCGGTTGAGATATTTTGGGAAACACGCACTATTCAAAACAGAACAGAGACAATTAATGCCAAAGCGTTTTTAGCGCTGAAATTGAAATTTTATTGCTGTTCAAGGTGGCGGGGGGTTAATAATTGGGGGCTGGAGACGACCGCCCAAAGCAATTTATGGGTTTGACAACAGTTTTAGTTCGGAATCGCTGAAAGTTCTTTATTACAATGCGTATCGATCGGAGGGTGGCCTCTTAGGGATTGAAATTCGGAAGATTAGACGGTGGAATAAAGGCATTTCGCAGTTAAGCAACTGAAAAATGAATCTTTAAAGTAATCTTGGATGTCGCAGAGAGTCCAATTAACAACCCGAAGATTCAAGGACCGCAAACCATTAATATCTTACTCTTAAATCGTTAAATAATTGCTTTTTAATATTTTTTATGAAGGAACAAACCTAGTATGACCATATTGCTAGACCTTGAATATTATTCCTTAAAAACGTAAATAGAATGAAAATCAATGAAAGATCCTTATGTTTTTAGGATATAAGAGGATTTAAAATATATAACAACCATAATACCCCAATTCTTTACAAGGACCAATGATCCTTCTTCCTTTTTTACATCTGTAAATGGATCCTCTGTGCGAAACCGGATCCAAATCCCATTATGAGAGAGCTACTTTTTTGGAAGGACTTTACCAACGACTCACCACAAATCGGTATCGGAGCATGGATGCTGGGTAATCCTCTTGGTAGCCATTCCATCATTTATTATGGGCTATAATCGTTCTCTCTCACACACTCCCACGCTCTGCGTCTCCCGCTGCTCCTTCGCCCGGCGAGTGTGGGTTTCCTCTGAGCTCGGCTGCACTATGCGAACGCGTAATCCCGGCTCCTGGATCTGCTGTGAACCCGGATCCTTATGGCGCCCCCACTTGTGTTTCGATTTCTGTGTTTTTTTTTTTTTTTCAGCGTTTTCTCCACTCTCCCTTCTTCGCTTCTTTACACTCTGCGACGCGGGACAACAAATTGAGTTAATCCAAGGAAACGGAATAATAAAACAGGGGCTGCGATGGGGACTGGTTGGGGGGCGGTTGGTTCTATAAACGTTGCCTCGTCTTGCGTGCAAAAGGTTGAGATTTACGCGAGAAAGGCATTAATGAAAAGGAGCAGGAAGCCGAGGAGGAGTGTAAGGAACTTGGCTCGAGCCAAGGATGCAAGCGGAAGTTGTTTTCTCTACACGTTCTTCTCTCCACTCTCCGCACTCCGCACTCCACTACACTGTGCACTCTGCACTCTCCTGCTCTTCCGCTCGCTGCACTCCACTTCACTTCCTTCCTTCTTTCTTCTTTTCTTTTTCTTTTGTTGCACTGCACCGAAAAATTTGTGAGCTCTCGCCTTCGCCTGTTTTTGTTATTTCTTTCGTATTCTTAATTTAATATTTACTTTGCACTTTGTTTAACTTTTACTCGGGCGCTTTTCTTTTCATTTTACTTTTCCAATTTAAATTCCACGCCAGAAACTTTTTCCTTTGCTTTTTGCGGGGTGGCAAAACTTTTGCCGCTTTTCGTTTTATTTCGGGTTCAGAGGGGTTAACGCAACTTGCTACTTGCTACTTGCTACTTGCGACTTGGCACTTGGTGCTTGCCAGTTGCACTGATACCAGAAATTCAAATGTGCCCGAGGGTTAAACTGTCGAATTCTGCGGGCGCCCACACGATTCTCACGCCTCAAGTGGCGGCCATAATTACTGTAATCGTAGTCGTAATCGTAATCGCAACTGTAATTGTAATTCAATTCGCTCGGCCGCCTCTTCACTCACTCACAATCAGCACTCGACACTTAGCTCACACGACGCGACACTCCACCCACTCGCACTCAGCCACTGGAGCCAAGACAACAGTCCAAAGCACGAGACTCGAACAACACGCGCTTTAATTGGCAACCGTTAATCGCGCTATCCAAAAAGTGTGCGAATCGGTCAACACCGAGAGACGGGGGGCAGAGCAGCAAGAAGCCAAGCCAGCAAACCGAAAAACCAAAAACCGAAGACACGGCACTGGCGACGTTTGCGAAAGGACTAAACGGCGAACGGCCGCTCGACTCCGAAATGGGTAAGACGACGGACGTCTCACACACTCAAACGCACTCGCCACCGCACTCACACTCGCACCGCCCGCCAGTACTCAGAGAGGCCAAGAGAGCGACGGCGAGAGAGTGTGCACTGGGAGAAACCACGGACTGGGTTGGATTTTTGTATCCAAGTACTTAAAACATTCTGGAGGTAACAGAAAGGACAGTGTGCTTTACAATACATTTCTGAAGTTAAAAAAAATACTTTTCATTCTATTTCTATACATATTTTAAGCAATTTAAATTTTCCAGCTAGTTTACTTGAAATAAAATATTCTTTTCTATATTTATAATATAACGTTACTTTCTATATTCTTAAAGTTAGTTCGGTTTTTTCAAGTGTCCGCCCGCTGCTTAGAAATGTTGAGTGAGCACGGCGTCGGCGTGTGACAGCCGGAGAGAGCACGAGTGTGAGAGAGCAGACGAGAGGCAGAGAGCCACGTACTGACTGGAGTGCATGTAGAGTGTGGAGCAATTTCAATTCGTGTGCACTCTGAACTGCTCCACTACGCCCCGTCTCCGCTCACCCCGCTGCACTTTTTTGGGGTGGAATTGATATAGTCTTGGTGCAGTCGCAGGGCTGGGAACAAGGAGGAGAGAGTGGGCGAGCTCAGAAGTGGGCTGGAGCGAAGAGAGAGCAGAGAGCCAGCCGATTGCCTAGTGAAGACGCAAAATGGTGGCCACCGCAACAACAACAGCGACAACATCGTTGGGGTCTGTCTCTTGTTGTTGCCGCCGTTGGCAGCAGCAGCAGCAGCTACAGCGACAACAGCAAATACAACAAGTGAGCGCTGTAAACAAAACCTGCGGTTCATGTGTTCAACACCTTGGCAGCGCTGCAGCAGCGCAGCCGCTGGCCAACAGGGGAAGGCAGCAAGTCCAGTTATTTGCTGCTGCTGCTGCTAACGGAAATATTGTTGCATACCTTTCAGGGCGGCAGCGATGAGAGCTTAAGTTGAGTTAATTATTGCGAAACACAAACAAACACGTCTCGGCATAAAAGTCGAATGTGGGATGCGAAGTGCAAAGCCGCAGAGCGGTGCGGCATCTAATTGGTGGTGCAGCCAGGTGGGGGTACTTGCGCCAAGGGATGAGAGGTTGCTCGGAACGAATGGGTTAAGCGGGGCAAGAGATTATATTTTGATTGTCGGAGAGTGTGTTAATCCGTGCAGTTGGTTTATGGCAAAACGGGAATTTAGCCAAGGATTTAGATGGGATTAAGGTGTTTTGGTGGAGGCATTACCAAATTCGAGAGATTTGTGGAAAAAATACCCTAAGATATTTTTCGAAAAGTCGATTAATCGATCTTACAATTTATAGTTTAAAATAATTGATAACATTTTTAAACTTAGTTAAACTGTTATTAAAACACTTTTAATAAAATTACGACTTTTTAATACGACTTAAAAATTATATTTACTTGACTAAACTTTAAATCGATCAAATCCAACTACTTCCAGCTATAAAAATCCCACGAATATAATACAACAAGTACTTCCTCCCAGTGTATTGCTCAATTAAAGAAACCCTTCCCTAATTCCAAAACCAAATCGTAATTGAGGATCACCCTAAGCGGGTCGCTACACCGAGAACCCTAAACCGAATTGATTGCAAATAAATTGAGCATAAATTTGGGTTCAGGGGTGGAAAAAGGTCTCCGATCTGCGATCCTCCACTCCCAAAAAATATATTACCTAACCTCAAACGCAGAAAAGACACGAAAAGCAACTCTGGCACTCACACGCTCTTCTGGCATGTTGAAATGCAGAGTGTTCATGAGTTAAAGTGCCTGTGTGTGTGTGTATGAGTTTGAGTGCCGGAACAAAGGCAACCTTCATGATATCCTCGGATGAGCATTTGGCTGGTATGCAACTTCATTCTCAGTCGCTGTTGCCTCTCTGCTCCGGCTTCTTCTTCGCCATATCCTTGCTCCCGCTGTTGTTGTTGTTGTTGCTGTTATTTCAGGCTCTGTTTATGTACACACACACACATACACTCAGGCACACGGAGCACCGATTACGATAACGACGTCGCTCAGGCGGCGGCAGCGCAGCGGGCGGCAACGTCGACAGCGGAACAACTGTGTGAGCACATTGGCACATTTAACAATGGCTTATATGTACATATACACAGTCGAGGTCAACAGATTAGCAGCAGCTCAGAATTTGAGTTCAAATATATAATTATCCCATTTCCTTTCTTATTAAATATTTTTTTTAGGGAAAATTTTCTTAACAATTTAATTTTATAACCTAACCACTTTAATAAAGCATAAATTATAATTTATAATTATAATTTATTAGGAACCTTTCAAAATAAGATCCTTAAATACCAACGAAAATACGATACCGAAATTGGCCTACTCAATGCTATTATTCGACCCTCAACTGTACGGAACTATGTGTGGCAGGCGGACAGGCGGCTGACGGGGGGCGGTGCAGTGAGCCGAGGAGGCCAACTCAGCAGGCGATGCGTGTAAAAAGGATAATTTGTCAATATGTTCGTTCGTTCCGGATTTGCACGGCCTTTGCCGGCAGTTGCCAGTTGCCAGTCGCCCATTGCCATCATCATTGGGCCGAAATCGGATGGAATGGGCCGGGGCTCCGTGTCCTGCCTTCTGGGTCCTGCCTTCGGGCCCTTGCTCTCCCTCCCTCCAACTCCTCCTCCGCTGCCCCTGAATGCTTCCCTGAATTCCCAGCCCCGACTCCTGTCCTCGAATTCTTTGTGCGCCTCTGCCGCTTATTCAATTGCTCGCTCAGTCAACGCAATCCTGGCCCGAACTCCCACATTTCCCATTTCCCCCGTCCTTCCATTTCCCATTTTCAGCCCGTTTTCAGTTGGCTGCTTCCACCATTCGGTTAGCAATGGTTAATAGGGCTTAGGAGCAGAAATTATTGCCTTGTTCAGTGTGAAGCAGGCCAAATCGGATGAGTATGACCAGGATATTGCCTGCTCTTTGAGTGAGAGCTGGCACAGAGGCGCAGGCAGGGGAATGGTCAACGGGGGCGTTGTATGGGAGGAACGATAAACGTTCAATGATTGGGATGCATGGGATAGAGTCGATCCTGAGCTGAGTGGTTACACTGGTCAGTAGATGAGGTTGCATATTAGGTGAACTTTTTGACTCAACGAAGTTAAAGCTTGAAGCTTTATTTGAAATACATATTACAAAAAATAAAATAAAGTAACTGAATTATAAGAAGAAAAATTTTGTTTTTTAAAGAATGAAGAATTTATTAACTTCAAAAAGATTTTGTTTGGGAATTAAGGTGTCATAATAATAAGGTGTCCATAATAGTAAGACAGTGTGGCCCCCTAACTGTTTAAAAAAGGCAGTGTGACCATGCTACCGAATATTTGGTCAAATTTAGCCTCTCACCTTTGCCTTTAACGAAATACCTTCCCTTTTTCATACAAATTGTATACATTTTATGGTAACCGATCTCTCACTGCTCCCTCTCAGTCATCAAACTTTATCCAAACTGTCCACAAAATATGGGAACTTGTTCAAAACCAATTACAGTTCAAATCTCTAGTGGCGAACACATTCCGAAAGGACGATAAGGAAGCAGAGGGTGGCAGGGACCGAGGAAAGCAACAATCAGAAACGCCAAAGCAAAGCAAAGTCATCGCCAAAACCAATAACACAATAGACTGCCAGCCACACAGAACTCGACTAACAATCCACCGTCGTCGTCGTTGCCGCCATCATCACCACCACCACTCCTCGGGAGAACCGCAAAAGCCCTTTGCCCTCTCCCCTGAACTTCACTCCGTTTCCCACTCCATGGATGGCCTTCCTCCTCCTCATCTGCCTCTTCCTTTTGCAATCCCTGTGGGCAGCCTCGAGACACTTCTGCCATCGTCGAGGACAAAACGCTGGCGATGAGATTTTAAAAGCCATTTAGAAAAACACCCTCAGACACAAAACAAATCCACAAAAATACCGACACGGATACCAGAGGATGCCACTCACACCAGCACATACAGGACACACACACTCACACGTATATATGTATATACCAACTGAAAAGCAGAGTAGTATAAACGCAAAGCTTACACAAAAGTGGCGTTAAAAATGATGCGGAAACACGATGTTCGTCAGCGAGAAAAGGGCAAGGAGCGAGGAAGCCGAAGCAAAGGACGAAAGGGGCCACGAGGGGGTTAAAGGAAGGCCGAGGACATCGTCGACAATGAGCCTTCGAGCGAAAACCGCTGCTAAAACTTCACGCTTAAATATTTTTCACACCACATAGCGACAAGTTTGTGAAGACAGGCAAACACAGAGTCGAAAGAGACAGACTCTCGCCGAAGGAAAGAGACAGGCACAGCACACGACCGAGAGTAAAAGAGCTGGCAAGGAGTGTGAGGACTTCAAAATGGCACGAAACCCAACGGAAATGCGAGGAATGCGCGGCGCGGACTGGAAAAGCTTCGAGGCAAAAGCCAGGCCAGGAGAAGGAGAAGTGAGAACGATGCTAAGTAGACGGCAAACGTCTAAATACCCTTTTCGCCAGTGCCAAATACCCGGCATTCCGACAGGCGACCGCAGCTGACTTGACGAGCAACCAACCGGCTTCGGAGGCAATCGCAGGCGGGATCCGTTACTTGGACACCGAAGGCGGATTACAGATGCCGACCCGCCTAGGTGACGTGAGGTCCATACCGACGCCTCCTAATAGACACGTAAAGCCTGTCCGAAAGACAAGTGTCATGCGGTTAGAAAGGAATTCCACAAAACCTCACACTGAGTGGCAATCATTTCTTGATTAGTTTGTCTGTTTTTGTTGTTTGTTTGTTGTTGTTTTCGAATTTAATTTAAATTAATTAAATTCAGCTTTAGTTTAATAATAAAACAGCTTGTCATAGCTGTTAAAAAAAGGCAGTGTGACCATGCAGCCAAAATTTTGGTCATATTTAGCCTCTTGCCTTTTCTTTGTTGCAAGATCACTTTCAAGAATTAAGACTTAAGCCATAAGGTTTACAACATATCTCAAATTAGAGATTTCAAGTGCAGGCCAAAGTTTCGAAACTAAGAACTAAGAAGCTTTCTTGAGAACTTGACAAATGCAGTGTGAATGCAAATATAATTCAATTATAGTTTGGCTCCTAACTCTGAATCAAGTCCTACTTAGTAATTGTGAGCAATCAATATGCTCTCCTTTGTGGCTCGTAGGGCAAACGAGCCAAGCAACCGCAGGATGGCGAGAACCCAAATCTAAACCGAAACACAATTGTTAGAAATTAAAAGGAAAACTTTAATCATACCCGCGGGCAGTCGCAGCAGCCGAGCGGGAGAATGGGGCGACCAAGTTCCGGGGGTCCGTTTGCAACTGTCTGAGAATACAACGAAACTTTTCCAAGTTTCCGGTCGTGTGTACAATTTTCCGTGCTCATTTCCGCAGCCATTTCCTTGGGCACACACACACAGAAGTACACACGCACATAGTAGCAACAAAAGCTGTCCAAAAGGAAGCAGCAGTCGCCAGTCAAGGAAAACTCACCAAGTCGCCCAGCGTCGCACAATTGTTGTTCTAAGGACGAAAAGGACTTGCAGGCAAACTTCCACTCGAGGTCAGCGGGTGCCCGGGTGCCGGGTGACGGCCGGAGGAGTGAAAAGTGCCTGGATGCACAGCATACACATGTAGCGATTACTGCTCTCAGTTGCTACGAAAAAAAAAAAGAAAGAAGAATGCCAGCGAGTCAAGCTAGACCAACTGCATCTCTCTTTCCTTCTCTCTCTTTGTACAGTGAAACTTCTGTAAGACGAACTTGGGAATCAGAAGCAATTGAAGAAAGATATTTTTATTTGAAGCCTTTTAATTAGAGCCTATTAAACTAATTTTCCTACTCAATTTATTCTATGTTCGACATTCTTAAAATATTTGGTTGGCACTAAAATTCCCAAGTGGGTTTACATATAACATAAAACCTTTGTTATCAATTATAAGCCAACATCTAAGCATTACGTAATTTATAAAAATAAGGCAAGATTTTCCTCTACGTTAAACATTCTTATTATATCGCTAGTTAAGCATTTTATTTTTAAAAAATACCTCGCATTGACGTTAAAATTCCCAACTGGTTCTAGACCCAACTTAAAACCTTTTATGAAACCTAAGCCACAGTCTAAGCTCAATGTAGTATTAAAGTCTTAGAGTTAAGAAAACTATTAAACTATATTACGACAATAATATTATAATTTTGACTACCTATTCGAAATAAATTTCAAATTTTTATTCCAGAACCCCAAGTCTTAGGAGACCTAGAGACGTACTCCTGTAGCTGCCTATCAGCCTTCGTAAAATTCGGAGAACTTTTTCCCCGATTTCCTCTGCCGCTGACAGACGTCACGGGGGTGTGAGGAGGGGTTTCGGTCAGGATGTTGAGCCGAGATGAGATGGAGAGCTGAATTTTTGCATGCTATGCTAGCAGGATGCTGCGGTGCTGTCCTGTGTGCACAGTCAGTCAATCAATACGTCAGTTGGGCTCATCAAAAATTCCAATCACAAATTGGCAGAGAGTCGAGTCGAGAGGCGGCGCCATTTTGCTCCCACCACTTCCACCTTCCTCGCTTGATTTCCCGCACTTCCTGGCCAGGTCGTGAGGCTGTGGTGGTCGCAAGTCAAGCGCAGGCCCAAGAGCAGGACCTCCACTCACTTGACTGACCTCCGGGTGGACGACGAGCAGGAGGAGGCTGATCGGGGTGCTGGCCAAAGCTTGTCTGGGGGCGTAGGCAATAATGGCATTTAAATGCAGGGTCACGTATCAATTTACTTGGTTATTAGTTACGAGCCCTCGCTTCGGTCTTGGCCACTGGTCGAGAGCCAGTCACTCCTCCTGGCCCTGTCCTCTCTGGGCATCTAGATGCGTGTGCTGCTGCTCTTCGGTGTGCCCCCACTCGTTGCCCCACTTGCCCTTTTTGAACCCATGGGCAAATCCGGGCTGAGCGCTCAGTTTGTTGCTCTTTTCGCCCGCTTTACCAGCCGCTCATAACGGATATGGCTTTGTGCTAAACTGACAGCACAAGCTCCGCACCTGACCTCCACAGTCACCCACTAAGCCCACGTTGCCCAAGAGCCACCCCCGGAATCATCCAGAGTCCCATCCTGCATCGTCCCATCGTGTGCTCCCTCCCAAAGAGCATTCACAGTCAAAAGTTTTTCACTTTTCAAGTTCTCGCTCTCTGTGCTCGGTCCTCGATGTTCGGTGCCCGGTGCTCGGTGTTCGGTGTTCGGAGCTCGATGTTCGGTGGTTGGGTCTCCTACAGCTCTCAGTGGCTCAACTCCTCGCTCTCCAGCGTTGGATGCACCAGCACCGGGGAGCACCATTGCCATTACCAATCCCAACCCCTTTTTTGGTTGCAGTTTCGGGCTCAAGAAGCAGCTAGCAGCAGGCCATCTTCCAGCCGAGCCTTCACACACACACACACACGAGTTGTGGCCAGGAGATGAAGCCTTCGGTTCACCCAGTTGAGAGAGTTGAAGGGAGACAGAGCCCGGGCGCAACAGAGACAGACAGAGGCAGACAGGAGAGGCAGGAAAGCGAGGAAGGACCAAAGCTATGTGGATAGGTGACGGGGCACAGCAGCAACATGCAATGTGCAACAGCAACAGCAGCCGCAACAGCAACAGCAGCAGCAGCAGCGTAACAATCTGCGATACACAGATAAGTGCACCGAAAAAAAATGAGCATAAAGAACTACTCTGGTTTTAAGAGAATAATAAGATATAGAGTGTGTTAAAAATAAAATTAAAATAAATAAAATACTCTAAAAAAATTTATTTAAAGCAGGGGTGCCCACAACCCTGACTTGCGAGCGCGCAAATTTCTTTTCTCGGCCTCTGCAGGCACACGCACAGCATGCACATTAAAATTAAATTAAATTAAGCTAAAATAAATTTTATATTACAATAAATGTTAGCTGTCTCTTTCTCATATCTAGAAATTTCATTCTCTTTCTTACTCACATAAATGCACCTTTACTTAATTTTAGCAACAAGTGGTTAGGATATAAAATTTCTGGCAATTTATTTAATTATAAATCACGTTTTTTTAATTACACGAACTCTTTAATTTCCTAATTCAAAATTAAGAAACCATTTAATAAATAATCAATTCCCCAACTCAATTTTCTTTCACTGCCCTTCGAGCAGGCTGGGAAAAAAAAATGATTTCGTGAATTCGGCTTTCCATCGATACCTTGACACAGGCGTCAGAGCTTTGGGAGCGGGTGCACTCACACAGAGATCCCTTGTCCGGGGTTATAAAAAATATTTGCAGGCAAGCGGGGGCCAAGAGCCGGGGGGGACCAGGAGCCGAGCGGAGCAAGTGTTCGGCGACTGCCACAACAAATCCCTAAACAAGCAACAACAACCGGCGCACAACACAACTTCCGCCGTCGACACCCAGCGTCAATATTCGTACAATGGCGGAACGCAGCCTCGTCCTCGTCCTCGCGTTCGCCGTTGCCATCGGATTCGCTTCGTTTCCGTCCTTGTGGGTGGCAGTGGCGGCAGGGCACCCGCGGAGCTCCGCTCCTGCTGCATTCTGCATGTAGAGCGGAATTTCCGGTCTAACCTCACAGCGCCCAAGCGGAAATACAAGCGGATTAGCTTTTAGATTTATATACTAACAAACACCGATTAGACAGGTGGCCAGGGTGGCGAGACCTGATCCCGGAGAGAAACCTAGCGAGAGAGGAAGAGAGAAATGCGCCAAGGGAGAAAGGGAGCAGGGCAAGCGGGTTCCCGGAGAGAAATCGAGAGAATTGTTCTTCGTTCGCTGCAGGGCTAGGAGAAATTTGGCTTGCTGAAAAGCCAACCGAGAGAGAGAGTAAGAGATGGGTTGGAGAAATAGAAAAATAGTGAGAGGCAGAGGCAGGGAAGGCCGAGGACTCTTCTCTTTTCAGTTTGGCAAACTTTTTGTTGCTGCCGCTGTCGCTTTTGGCATTGCATTTTAGTGTTTCCTGCTCGAAGTTCAAATGTGAGAATATTTTCCTATATTCTTTCCTTCTCCCTTACTCCCTCTCTCTCTCTCTGTGGCTACCTGTCCCTTTTACTCCTACTCTCTCTCTGTGTTGGTAGCGTATTGGTGTTAATTTTTCAGATGCCAGCCAACTTTGGGTTATTTTCCAACTAATAGAGCGTGCACTCAACCAACCCGAAATCGAACTGAGAAATTCAAGGCGAAACTATTTTACGAGCATTTTTTGTTGCTTCGTTTTTTTCGTTTTTGGTTTCTGTTTTTGGTTTTCTTGCTTTCCAAAGTTCAATATTGCCCTGCTTGCGAAATTCCGAAACAAAAATACAAGAATACAAATGAATTCGTATTTTCACGGGCAAAAAGGCTCACTTGAAATTGTTATTAAGGAATTTTTTGATTTGAAATCAATGTAATGTTTCGAATGGAGCAAGTTTATTGTTTAAAGGGAAAGTTATGCAAATTTTATTTGGAAAAATTGTGTCATAGAAAAAAAATATTCTAAGGAATCCCGTGAAGATTTTGATCTTAAACAAAGTTTACGAATTTTCTTCTATCACAATAAAGGAATTTGAGATAATAAACTAACTCATTTAAGATAAAAATGGCTTACATTCATTTGCAGAGTTTCCAGGGTCTTAAACCATAGGGGGTGCTAAATTAATCCTATATAAAGGTTTTAAATTAAAAGGTCTTAAACATA
Organism: Drosophila auraria; assembly: GCA_008042615.1. Taxonomy (NCBI): domain Eukaryota; kingdom Metazoa; phylum Arthropoda; class Insecta; order Diptera; family Drosophilidae; genus Drosophila; species Drosophila auraria. Next base: position 6,550 of record VNJW01008618.1, on the reverse strand, counting down.
AAATTAAATTTACCCTGAATTTTGTACCTCCAAAATTTTATAGCATACTTTTAGGCACCTTTTAAGAGATTTGAAACCCCTAATAACATCTCTTTAAAAGTTACGGGAAAGCTACGGAAACAGAGGTTTTTATAGCCAAACAGAGATATTTTTAAAATAAGCCAATCGAAATATTTTTCTTAGATTCCTTCAAAATGTCAAAAGTTTATTTGCAGATTTTTTCAGGGTCTTAAACCATAGGGGGTGCTTAATTAATCCGACGGGTTTTAAAATCCTATATAAAGGTTTTGAATTAAAAGGTCTTAAACTTAAAATTAAATTTACCCTGAATTTGGTACCTCCAAAATTTATAGCATAGTTTTAGGCACCTTTTAAGAGATTTGAAATCCCTAATAACATGTTTTGAAAAGTTTTCACGGAAACAGAGATATTTTAAAAGAATCAATCGAGATTTTTTTCTTAGATGCTTTGAAAATGTCATAAATACATTTGCAGATTTTGTCAGCCTTATGGGAGGGAGTGCTACAGTAATAACTAGAATTTGAAAATCACTTAAAAATGTATCGAAAACTTTGCTACAAAATCTTACATCTTAAAAAACAAATAAATGTAGACAGAATTTGGAGCCTCAAACACTTTATTGCATTCTTTTAGGCACCTTTTAAAACGATTTTAAAATCCTACAGATTTCTGTAGTAAGTATTTTTATAATTTTCCTCGTAAACAGATATTTCTTTAGCAAAACAACTTGTTAACAGAAAGTAGTATTAAAAAAATATATATCTTCAAATCAAATTAGTTCACAAAAACCCATAAGGACAAGTTGAGCAAACTTTTCCCCATCCCCTGTTGAGAAAATTGCAAGCTCTGCTAATTCCCCTTTTTTAGATCCCCTTTTTTGTGAGTAATTGAGTAGGGAAAGCGCTCCTCTTTACCTTTTTGTGCCACGCTGCACACAAATCACAGCTCGTGGACTATTTGTTCTATATACCAAACTATATATGCGGTAGAGTGCACTAAAGATATATAGATATAAAGCATTTTTTGTGCGCTACTTGGGTATGCTTGATGCTCCAAGGAAATGGTTTGCCACCTTAAAAATTGCAATGAAAGTCGTCGTCAAATTGTCATAAAAATGCGATAACTTTGTTTTGTGTTGTTGTTGGCGTTGCAGCAGAGTGTGCTTGTTATTGTTGCTCTTGTTTTTTATTTGTGTTTTTCTCGTTGTTGTTGGTGTGTTCTTTGTGGAATTTTCAGTGTTACTGCGGCGGCTGTGGCCGGGGTGTTGTCGTTTTGCCAACTACGAGAGAGAGCATGATAAATTTTTACGATGTTGCCATAACAATAAACCGAGCTTCGGCTGGCTCCGGCATTCCAGCGGCATGTGAAAAGCGCGCGCGGAAAATGCAGAACGTGAAAAACTAATAAAAATCTGCTGCCATCGTCGCCGCCGCCGTTGGGAAGCTGCGAAAACTTTTATGGCCAAACTACGCGCTCCATCACAACGCAGCAGAAAGAGTGCCGAAAGGGGTGAAAAGCAGGGAAAGCGGAAAAAGCGGGCGTTGTGGGTGCAAATGTGAAAAGTGCAAAAATAGCTCAGGTGCAGGTACGGATAAGCGACCAAATCGTCAAAAGGGCTGCGCTTCAGGGGGGATTTCGAGGTCTTCCGCCTCTACTACCCATCTCTCCACCGGCATAGCTGACTTTTGTGTCAAACATGGCAGCACCCCCGGGTGGCAGCCCCATTCCATCAACCTGCGTTATCCTGCAAAGTTTTTAAAGCCGAGGTGGAAAAAAAGAGTGGGAAAACAACATTTTGTATGACAATGAACGATTATTTTTCATAAAACTGCGAACTTTGATTGACAGAATCACAGGGAGGCGGCGGCAAGGAGAGACAGATAAGCTGACATGGAAATACTTTCTTGGGGAAAATGGCATCTATAAACTATCACGTAAATATTATCGTCTAAGAAAGAAAATTTATTGTAGAAAACCAAGTTTTCTGCGAAGAAAAAGTGTTTTTCTTTCCCATTGTGAAAGATGTAGAGCAGGGAGAGAGAACGGGATAGATATTAAGAGTGATAAAGAGTAGAAAATGAGAGCAAGGCAGATATAAACAACCTTAAGTAGCCCGAAATAATTTATATTATACTTAGTTAAAGTTTTGTAAGCTATTATATGTTTGTTATTTCACTTTTTCCATCATTTTTCGGCAAGGAAAAAATATTTTAAAGGTCTTAGGTTAAGTAGGAAAAATCTATTTTCTCAATAGAAGTTAATTATTTACTCAATTCTTTATTTAAGCCAAAAATTTGAGTACAATTTTTGTAATTTTGAATATTGGAAGGATCTCTTGACTGTTTTTAACTGAAATTGGACAATCAACTTGACATTTTAATGCCTCTTAAAATTTTGTTTATGTTCCTTTTATTCACTCCACGCCTAAGCTCCTTTTTAGATATTTTTCTTTACTCTTTTTGCAATAATTCTCCCTAGTACTCGCTCCTCAAAATCCTAGCATACATTTCAGGGCAAAAGGGAACACCACCCAACCTCTGGTAATCCTTCTCGTCCTTCGATTTGCCTCTTTGCAGATCAATCAACCAAGTCACGAACTGAGTGCTCGTTTTACATAAACTTTTTTGGTTTTTGGACCTGGGGCAAGTGCATACATACATACATAAATACTTTGGGGGTAAAGTGTGCGTGTGCATGAAGATACAGCCAAGTTGATGCCACCAAACCATGAAAATAGGCTCAGTCACTGGCCGGATTTGGGATGCGTTTTTGGGGCGGGACAGCAAACCCCTTGTTTGGCTTTGGGATATTTTTGGATTTTGGTTTTGCAAATGGATTTATAAACCCTTGTGTGATTTTATAGGCCCTTAAGCCATTGTTCAAATAACCCGGCGTGCCAAGCCACCAATTCCCCCCTGTCAATCCTCGGGGTTCCCCTACCCTTGTTGACTGACTGGATTCGGGGGCGGCGTATGCGTATCCTTCTAATGATATTTGAGCAACGGATGTGTATGTAAAACCAATAATAAGACGACCACACAGGGGCCAGGGAGATGGAGGCGGTTGCCAATGGCTAGAAGGACGAATCGATAGGATGGTTGGCAGGAGGATGGCCGGATGCCCAGGCTACGTGGTCGGGCGGATGGGCTGGTTAGACGGACCAGTAGCTGGGTGGTGCGTTCAGGCCGAAATGGTTAACAAGTGGTGCGTGTATCAATTCAATTGAATTTGCAAATGTTGTTGTTGCCCACTGATGCATGAAGGACCCATGCCCAGGAGCTGAAGCAGCAGCAGCAGCAGCAGGAGCAGGAGGAGTAGCCGGAGCACCAGCCGCATCATTATCATCATCAGCAGCTAACTGAAGTATTTTATGATGTATCTCCCAATGCCACTTGATGTTTGTCTTTCGATTTCGCTGGGCAAGGGCAGAATATCGAGTCCTGCCAAGAGGATTTACCCAGCTCAACTCTCAGGGGATGGTATTCCGATGGAGTACTTGCCAAACAAAAGCTGGCAAAGAATACGCCAAGGAATACATAACTTTCGTTAACCTCAGAATTTCTAGAGAGTCTCAAGATATGAATACACTAAGGGAAAATGCTGTAGGTAATGAATAAATCCTTGGTTCAGGCTAAATAACTTTTAGTCTTCTGTTAAATAAATAAATGCTGAAATGCATTATTTAATTATTTATTAAAGAAGACACGACGACTTTATATTCCATTTTAAGATGTATATCGAGGGGAAATGTCCGATATGTTATATCGACAAAAATACCGCGCTTGATAAAATGTCGAAAAACTTGATATATCGATAAGCAAAATTGAAAACATTGTTTTGTGTTTTTCTTTTTCAAATTCTTGACCTCGAACCGGCAAAACACGGTTTTAAGAAGTAGAAAGGTCGCTTAAAAACATCTTTCAATCTGAAATATCGAAAATAAATCGCATTTAATTTTAAAATATCGAAATAATCGATACATGTAGAAAATTCAACTTTTAATAACCCCCTTTTATATGTATGGAAAAATGAAAAAGCTTAAACTATGTTAAGATTAATCGCTTTTTCGCGTCAAATATCGAAACACTATCGATATATTGATCTTTCTTCCATCCCTAATCCCAATAAACCAAATTCTGCTCTGTATTTAACCCCAGTTTTTCTTCTCCCCCTCCGAGAACATATTTTTTAAAAAGAAATATTTCTCCTTGCCGTAATCTGCGCTGGCCCGAAACGATTTTAACACTTTTTCGCTTAAGCAAATGAGCGTTAATTAAAAAATCGTGAGGCGGCGCTGAGCAAGTACAAAAGAAAAGCAAGGGGGAGGCGGTAATAAATACCATTCGGGAAACAACGGGCAGGCGGCCAACAATAAACACCAACAACAGGCGGCAGGCAGCCAGCAATCGGAAACGACGTGAGAGCGGCGGGCAAAGCAATGGCAACAATTCAATTAAAATGCCAAAGGGGCCCGGGAATGGCATGCAAAGTGCTCAGGGGAGCGAAATTAACCCCTATAAACTCGTAATATGCTCAAAATGATGCACTTAAAAACACATTAATCACATCGACAATTATGCCGGACGCATGCAGGCGCTGCGCCTGTGTGCGTAAGCGACAAACTGAGGTGAGGTGCGGTGAGGTGAGGCAGAGGCTATAGGGGGGAGCGTGAAGAAAAGGAGCCGACGACACGTGCTTTAAAATGCTCGGCTTACCCCAAATCTTCTGTGAAACCGGGAAAATTAACAAGAAAACCAACCACCATGAAAGTGAATAAAAAATACCACAGAGCACAAAGAACACTTAAAAACTGAAATAAAATGTTCATCAATTAAATCGATGGTAATAAATGCTTAAATCGGGTATAAGAAGAATATTGTTTTCACTTTGGGAAGATAAGATATTGAAATTTTCGAGAAAAGTTATGGTTTCCAACGATTTGCAATTAATTAAGCTCGGATATTTAAGTATTAGAAATATTTAATGGGTTAATAGTCAAATATTTTTAAAAACCTCCTTCAACAATAATACAAACCAAGCCTAGAGAAAGAAAACAAAGCTTTATGAAAATATTCGCTTTGAAATTGAAGAAAAATAAGGTATCGAATATTATATCGAGTGTACCGAAATGATTGTATCAAATAATATGCATATCGAAGCAGCAAGCTAATAAATAATGTATCGATATTTACCTATCGAATTTATTTAAATAATGGTATAATTTAATATGCATATCTAATACCCGTAGACTTTATCTTAATTATAGTATCATATAATACGCATATTGATCTATGAAACTAAGCTAGAATGTATCGATATTTGTTTTTAGAATTTAAGGAAATTATTGTTTCATAAAATATATCAGATTGATTTAATAAATCAAAATTCTTTTTCCTCAGTTCTCGTAATAAGTTTTAATAACCATTTCAAAAAGTATAAAATCGATAGGTACTACGTAAATCGATAACTGTTTCTGGTTTCACTCATTAATTTCTCTCAGTGTACACCAACTGGACTCCATTGCACGCAGAATTCAAAGCATAAAAGCTTTCGTGTCGTCATTAAAAACTGTTTTTGCTAATTAAGTGCTCAATTGAGCATTCAATTTCACACACACACACAAAGCCGACAGGGGACGGCCAAAAAGAGAGGGGGAAGAGCGGTGAAGTTGGCGAAAAAGGGGGTTAAGAAGTGAAGAGGATGGAGGGTACACAAGCAAACACAACAGCGAAACAGGGTAAATAACCACCCAAGCAGAACAAAAGCAACAACAGCAACTGTGAAAGAAACCCAGAAACAGAAACAGAAACCAAAGCAGAAGCAGAAATATCAACAACCTCCCTTGCACCCAAACCCCACCATCACCACCGCCACCATCACCACCACATCCTCCTTGCCATTCTTCACCTACGGCCAAGGCAAACGGAATGAAATGAACGAAAGTATAACAAAGTTGGTTTATTTGCTCAGTTAATGCAAAATGATTCCCCCGGGGAGCGGTGAGGAGTCAGCGGTGCAAGTGCACAGTGGAGATTGCCTTGGTACACTAGATACAGTGGGACTTGGGCTATGGAAAGCAAAGCAACTAAAGAACGAGAAAGAAAGCTAACTTCGGTAAACCGAAGTTTGTATACCCTTGCAGTCTGCAATTGGATCATTGAAAATCGATCCATTTTGGTTATGTAAAAAAAAAATGTCAAATTATATAAATTTTGTAAATTTTACATTTTACATGTAGAATTTTACATTTTCATATAAATCGACCGATCCCTTCTATGGCAGCTATATGATATAGTTGTCCGATCTTAATGAAATTAAAACCGTAATTCTAGAACTATAAATAACGACTATATCTCGAAGTTTATAAAAATTCGTTGAAAAACAGAGAAGTTAAAATTTTTTTTACATAAATTTCGCCATTATTCCTATGGCAGCTATAGGATATAGTGGTCCGATTTCGGCTGTTCCGACATATATACTGCGTGCTAAAGAAATAATACTATGCTGAAAATTTCAGCCCGATAGCTCA
>VNJW01008617.1:0-27644 GCA_008042615.1 Drosophila auraria | reverse complement strand
TACTACGATATGTTCAATAAATTGTACTACTTACCAAATTTTGAATTTTATAATTATTTCCGTCGTCATTCTTTATAAATTTAAGCGCATCGAAAAACTCCCATTTGCTGGTATAATTGTCCGCTGTACCCTGGCCACTCTTTTTTTGCTTCACTCTGCGCACCTCTTGCAAAAATTGAGTGCGCAAATGGTGAATTTTTGTTTTTACTTCACCATCACTTTTATCTAAATTTTCAGCAATTTCGCGATAAGCATTTTCCTTTTTATGCTTATTTTTATAATCTGCTGAAGAGACATCCCATAAAACAGGGTGATTCTCATATAATTCAATTAATTTTATTGTTTTCTCGCGATCCCACATGTTGTTTTCTTGCTGCAATATTGCGACTGAAAGCAAACAGCACATGCAAACTAGCAAACAACTGACGCAACCAAGATAACGGTAAAAAAATGTATACAGACAGCAAGCAAGAAATATTGCTGCAAAAAAATTTTGCAAGTTCTTTGTTTGCAGCAAAATGATTTCACTCGTGTTTATACGTGCAAATTTGTTTACAGCAATCAACTTGCTGCAAATTGTTTGCATCGTGTGTACCTAGCTTTACGAATTCAGATATAAACTTTTCTTAGCTAGGAACTGAAAAATATATTCAGCTTTGTATATGTATGTACAAAGCTGAATATATTTTATACATACATATACAAAGCTGAATATATTTTTCAGTTCCTAGCTAAGAAAAGTTTATATGTACATATATCTAAACTTAAAAGCCTGGTGCATGACATAATATTTGCAGTTCGATTCCTGTGAATTAAATCAGCTTATATAATTCTGTATGAACTTATTGTATTTATAAACAATTAGTACTAAAAGTTATAGCTTTTCCAAGTATACTCTTATAGCTCTTGTCTTCCCATCTTATTGGTTTAATAATTTTAAACTGCCTGAAAAATTTCTATAAAAATAATTAAAAAATCACCATAAAAACAAAAACTTTTATTTAAATCTCTTAGTGATAAATATCTTCAGTTACTACGCTTTTTAAAAAACTCCGTAGCTTTTTCTGCATTAAAGGGTAGGGAAAAAGAGTCAATGCGAAAGCGTGGAGGTGGAGTACACCCACAAAGGCGCCAATATATCCCGCTGGGCAGTGGAACAGACTGACTACTAAAAACCGGACAGGTTCGTGGTCCCTCGAACCTGCCAAACAATCCATGGGGATCATGGACGGGGGATGCGAGAGGAGCATAAGGTGGAGGTGAGAGGACACTCTGTCATACAATTTTTCAGTTGTTGTTACTTCCTTCGCCGCTGTTGCTTTTTTTTTCCGCCATGCTGCTGTTGGTAATAAGCGTAAAACTTTGACAGTTTGTTATCCGCATTTGTTTCGGTGGCTTGCAGTTTTCATTTTCCAATTTTTTTCTCTTCGTTGTTCCGTTTTTTTTTTTGGTTTTTTAATTTTTTTGTTGTGACTCAGTGTGGCTGCTGTGTTTTTTCCCCCCAGCGAGCACCTGTTAAAGTTGCCAAAGTGACAGCAGCAGCGCCACTTTCTAAACGGCTCGCCCGGGAGCTGGCGCATGATAAGCGGTGTCCACGAATGATCTGCCAGCTACTGTCCCCACACTCGGATTATAAAATCGTTCTGCAGTTCAGAGAAATAACTAACTAACTCGGAAAATATATTATTTTCAAATCTTTATAGTTTTTTCATGAATTGTTACAGTTTTGTAAAGAAAATGTTTATTTTTGTTATTAATAAAATACTTTAAGCTATAAAGTTTCTACATTTTTTAAATGTAGTTTAAAATCGAAGTTATGTTGAGTAAAGGTCAGAAAATGCTTCAAAGTTAGTTTGTCAAACAGAATAATAATAATTCGTTATAATTCTCAACTAGTTTAAGCCAAAAGTTCATAATTTATGGTTTCTTGCTAAGAAATTACACTCACCTTACAGTCTAAATATATTATATATGTTTTATAAACGAAATTAATTTCTTTTCTATTTTTAGAAGTAATGGCTAATTTCTTTAAGTGCCTTTCATGATCCCTCTATTTTTTCGGGGGGTGGCCCGAAGCACTTATAACAAAAAAGAACCATTTAAACATATGCATGTAATTTTGCGGTTTTTCCTCCTGTCCATTTATATATTTTGGGTAATTTTCGTGTTTTGTTCAATACTTTTCTCACCTTTTCCCAGGCGGAAGTTATCTTTTTAACCACTTTTTCGCTTTTTTTGAAGGGGCGTTCACCACATTTTTAGTTGCAATTATAAAATTAAACATTTTATTGATGGATAACTCATAAACGAATTGTATCGAGAAATAAATGCGGTTTGAGTTAACCTAAAAGGTACAAAAAATAACCACAATTAGGGATCATTTATGTCAAATTTATGAAATGAAAGTAAATGGGTTGAGCACGTTTTTTCTGGAAAATAAAATGAGTATCGAAATTGTTTAGCATTTATTTCAAATGTTTCTACTGTAAATATCTGTGAGGAAATATTATTTCATAGAAAACCTTTAAAACTCAACTTGTTTAAGTTGAAATCAATTTTTCCATTGGCTTGCGGTGACATTAAGACAAAGGTAAATCCTCGTCGGACTGCGTACAGCGTTTATAATGGCCCAAAAAGTGCTTAGGACGGGAGAGATTCATCTGTGATACGTGTTCCAGCTCTCTTAATCGCCTCGAAAACAACAGCACTGTATTCTGTGTGTCCTGTGTATATCCTTATGCTAGTCCCTGCGACATTCATAGTCTGACCAACGAACAGCAATTAAACCGGATTAAAAAGGCAGCAAACTGATTTATGAGCCAAGGAACTCAAATAACGACAATACGACCACTGAGCCCAGGGCCACCACCACCGCCACTACTCTGACCACTAACCTCCGGAGAAGTGCCTGCAAGTGGTTTAAGTATCCCGATCCGGATACGGACCGTATTCGGCTTCGGTCCCGCCTCAGTCGAAATTGAAATAATTGCGCAGCGAAGCAATTTAGAAGAATCACTTGCCATTTTCCAGTGCGTTCCTAATAGGAACTTCCTATGCTTTTCTCTTCTAATTGAAAAGTTACAGACTTTGTATTCGATTTTTGGTTTACTGTGTAGGTAATTGAATGGAAAAAATATATAAATAAAGAAGTAACTATGCTGAACTTTAAATATAAAATAAAAACAACTATATAAATTTTATTTTGTATTTCAATACTTTTAAAGAAGCTTGCATATTCTGTGACAATTATTTATATTGTGCTCTAAATAAAATTATTTAATTTAAGTTGTATTTATTTTTTAATACCAATTACTTGTAACTTCCTTATTACACGGTATAGATATTGGAAAACTCCTCGCAACAGACCGATTTGGCGATGGCCGATTAGGATGGCAAAAAGAAAACTCTGTCACTGCTGCTGTTGCTGGGCTATTGTTGGTTCTGCAATTTGGCGCATAGATCTGGCCAAGCAGAGTCGTTCATGTATTTGGAATTTATAACCGCATATAGAGCACATAAATCCAGCAGCAGCAACAGCAGCTACTGCTGCAACAACAGTAGCAACAACAAATCGAACTTTATGTGCTGCAATGCCAATGGCTGAAAACACTAAAAAAAATAAGTGCCCTGAACTTAAGACAAATATATAAATGAAATATGTTTAGTTTTTAAAGCGGATTACGTACTTACTCCTGAAGAAATAGATTTACTTTTTGTAGAAGTAATTTTCCTTTATTCTAAGAGCTTACTTTAGTTTTTAATAAAAGAACCATTGAGGTTTTAAAATTTCAAGGAAACCCTAGAAAATAAGGAACCTAAAATTAAGATAATTTTGCAAATTTTTGCCAAACTTAAGGGGTTATAAGTCCTTATTATTATTGAAAAATATCTACCCTTTGCAGAACAATTTTCAGACTTTATTTTGGTTTATAATTAAGTAACCTTTGAGATTTATTTGTTTTATTAAGTTTAGTCCATATATTTTTGAGAAATATTGGGAGCTCATTACAATTTATTGATTAATCTTTATAAAAATCTCCATATATGCAACTTTTTCTACAGTGCACATCCCGTAACGCCCCCAAAAACCGTGGGGGCATTTTGGTGGGACTGTCGCCAAAGCTATTGCCACTGTTAGAAATTTCTGGCTGAGATTCGAATTGGAATTGGTTTCGGGGTCTAAAGGGCGAGGATTGCTGTGTGTACAACGCTTATAATTGCTTGTTGCTGTTGCTGTTGCTCCTCCTGCTGCTGGTGGGCACCACGCATCTCTATCTGCGACACCAGGGGCCCTGAAGCCTCCCACTCGCTCGCTGTTGTAAAATGTAAAATTCCAAATAAATGGCCACGATGTTGCCGCCGTGCTGTTGGTTGGTGTTGCTGCTGCGTTGCTGCTGCTGCTGCTGCTGCTGCCACTTAAGCGCCTCGCTGCCGCCTCCACCATGTGTGTTATGGCCTAAAGTAAATCTTCATTAGATTTGCCAGAGTAACCAAAAGGCTGATGCTGCCTGCAATGGCAACACAGCTATAAAAAGCAGCGCAACTGGACATGAGTATTTATGGCCACTTTTGTTGTCATTTTAATTGATTTCAATTTTTGTGCAGCTCCTGACCGAGATAAGGATGAGTTGCAAGACCGAGAGAGATTCCCTCTTCAATTGCATATATGCCTGAATTTTATTTATTGATTAGTTTATGCTGCTAATTTATGACCCTGGGCCGGAACCGTAAATATTGGCCAAAGATTATAAGCTACGGTGCTTTAAAATTCGAATTTATTTAAAATTTTATTGATTTTACAATGGGCTTCAACTGAAAAGTATTTGGTTTTTCGGTGGAGAAATTATATATGATTTGGTTTAACCTTCATAATAATAAAAAATATATTTAGGTCTAGCGAAAACAGAATAACATATGTATATTTGCTCCCTTTGCTATGAATTAACTAGAAAAAAAGTCAACAATTCTTTAGGTACTTCAAGGTATTTGTTAAATTCAAGAAATACAAACTATGAAGAATATAAAAGACTTTTAATTTAGTAATAATCATTAAGCATTGCTAACTGTTGAACTCTTAAGCCAATTAAAGTATATTACTTCACAAATACTCCTTATATTTAATTCAAATCAAAAATTTGAAAATTATCCACAAACCTTCAACATTCAAACCCTTGTCCATTTTGTGTTAATCAATTTCGGACAAAGCCCAACCCGTTCTTCTTTGCAAAAGTTTCCCCAAATTGAATTCAACTCACAAAACTCAAATTAAATGGAATGTGACTCGAGTGACCGACAAGTTCAACGTTCAAACCGCTCCACCGCTTCCGAAGTAAATGACAACAGCTGGTGCCACTCCAGAAGGGAGTCCTTAAAGTCCTCGGGAGCAGGCCCTCCTCTCGATTTCCCACCACCTTACTCTGCTCATTACCAATTGATGAAGCGCACACGATGAGGAATAAAATAACAAGAATACAACGAAAAAAAAAGAGCAAACACGAACTGGGAACTGAAAACTGAAAACTTTATGAAATTTTGTGGTTGCTACCGTTTTCTGAAAAATGTCTGCGGTCCTTGCCGGCCCTTTTTGTTGGCCCCATAAAAAGCCCAACCGCACTTGGGCCCGGCCAACCCCTAATTGTTGCGGCCAGCCAGTGGACTCGTATATATAATGCAAAACCGACGTCTTGTATATAACAGTAAACTTGTGAAAGAGCAATAAAGATGATTAAAATGTAATTATCCTTAATATTCTGATGAACCACGAAGCACACGCAAAAACGAAAAGAAACTTTCAGGCTGGTTAAATTTTAATTGATGAGCTTCTCTCTCTCTCTGGGGCTGAACTTTTTCAACTTTTTCAAACAAGGGAGGATTCCTTTTCGTCCTGGCCTGGGAGGTTTCCTTTTTTGGGTACCTGCAGCAGTTGAGTGCAAATTAATTTGTTTTGAAAATTTGCCAAAAACTTTTGCTGGTCCTTCGAAGCCTGGGAAAAATCTTGGGAAAATGTTGCTGCGCCACTGATTAGGTTTATTTCGCTTTACTTTTTCGCACTTGTTACGGCAATTATTGATATTTGTCCTCAGTTTTTTTTCCCCTCGGGATTTGTCATCATATAAAAATCAGGGGAGTTTTCTTTATTTTGGGGTGGAATTCGGTGAACGTATTAATCACGTATAGGCATAAAATTAATGTCCTGCGAGTGTGTGGCAAATTGATATGTACATCGGGATATCAATTGCATGTGGTTTGATTCTGGGGTGTGGGTGGGAAATTCTTTATCCACTTTTGTGGCTGCAGGTTGAGGGGAGAAATTCACATTGTCATAAATTACGTTGAGTCACAGTCAAGTGTATATATTTTTGGGGGTTTTTCTAAATCGTTTAATAATTTTAAGTGATTTTTTTCTATAAGGGAAATATTTATAAGCTGATTCGGATGATGCTGTAAATTTAATATAATACTCAAGGTGGGTTTTCAATTAGAATTCAAGCTCTACATCTGGAATAAATTAAAAAGTAGGCTTAAATATAACTTTTTTTAAGAGATTTCCATAATTTCCCTTCGTAAAATCAATCTAAAATTAAGTTGCCTTTAAATAAAAAGCTCATAACTTTTAAATTTAATAAATCCCATCAAAGATAAAATAATAAAACAACCAAAAGACCAACCCAACGGAGATCTTCTGACATACTCAACCGCTAACCAAATAAAAAATGACTAAATTAAATGTTCATTTTTTCCCGATTATTAAAAATTGATCTTCAAAAGAAACCAGCCAGCGCTGTCATAACTGCGATCTGCGATTATACAGCTTTTTATGTCCCAAACGGAATCATAAAGCCCAATCAATGAATTTATAATATCCATCAGAAGTGTGGAAAACATTAAGAGCAGCTAGAAGAAAGGCATGAATAGTTATGGCCACAGAAATATGTGATAAAATATGCAGTTTCGATTCGGGTTCGGCAGAAACACATAAAGAAAAGAAAAGGAGAAACAAAATATAAAAAATATACATTAAAGCAGAAAGTGTGAAGAAAAGTATCAAATGGCTAAAAACTGGACATAAAAAGGCAAACTCTCGAGTATTTTCCGAGCCACTTTGGCGGCCACTTCAAGTCATCGTCTTGGATGAGCTGTAAAAATATAAAAAACGCTACATGGATCCTTGTGCCGATCCAAATTAAAAAGGCATTGTGTTCGAGTGATCCAAAAAATAAAAGAGAACAACAAATTTGAGTGGGGAATTTTCCACCCGCTGGGGCAGCCCTGCAGGATGTGGCCTTTATGGCATCTCACAAAAAAAATAATAACTGAAAAGTAATAACACGCGTTATGGGCATGATTCCTCATTAGCATTTATGGCGCCGCCTCTGAGGGGTTAAAAAAAATTTATATTTACGATTTGCTGTGAAGAAATTCGATTGGAAAAGTACCAAGAGAGGAAGATGTACTTAAAAGGGAGTAAAACTAGATCTAGAAACTTAACTTGGTAAACAATGTATCGCTGTGTAATTATTGATGAGATTATATAAATATTTTCTTAAGTTTAGTATACATTTTTATTAATATTTTCTTAAATTCAGTATACATTCAGTGTACATTCTTAAGGGCCTATATAATTATATATGCTCCAGAACTTAATCAAAAATTGAAGCTTTCTTTCTTGGATATTTATCCAAAATCATAATTTGGGATGAATGCACAGTGGCGCATAAATGAAATATAGAGGTATCGAGAATTCTGCTGTTTTTTATTATTTCTGTGGAATTTAATTTTTAATTAGAGAAGTTTCAATTAGAGAAGAATCCAAATGTTATTTAGTTTAAAGTTTCCGTTGAAGTTCAGCATGGGTCAACGATATTATTTATATTTTATTATTTAGAGCAAATAACTTTCTTAAAATCCTTTTTAAATTCCCACGCCTTAGAGGAAAATACCCTGAACTTGTGAATACAATTTCGCACTAATTACTGGTTCCAACCACCTCCTACTTGCAACCGTTTCCCTGAAACCCTGCCACTGAATGATGGGTGCGACGTGCCCACGGCTATACCCGATCAATATGCATAATCGGCGTAATCAGTGCGTTAGTTCAGGTGAGAGAGAGCAGGTGGGACGATGAGGTGTGCTGCCGTTATAACGGTGTTATGTCGTTAATGTGCAATTGCCATGTTGGCAATACCAATTGCGTTCTCACACTCGCACACACAGACACACAGAAGCCGCCTCAAATTGAGGCTGTTAAATTGTTAATGGGGTAATTCCTTACACAGAAGGTACAGTACGTGCTGGCTAAGAAGGAACGGGGAGTGAGAGGGGGTGTTTGAGTGGGACCTTCGTTTACAATACCCACATGACTACTGAGTAGTTTTGGCATTATATGGCTGCCATATTGTATTCATTTAACATATGGTTGGGTGTACCATAAGGGGATTCCCTCGTTGGAATTTAAGGAATTTACAGATAGATTTCTTTACTTGTTCTGTTAGGCTTTCTTAGATAAAGACGCTGGAGAGAGAGACTGGTGTTGCTGTCTTTGTTACTGCCGGCGACGACATGTTGAAATTCGCGCGCCAATTTAGCACTTGTCATTCCCTTGGCACTCTCCATCTTCTTCTTATTATTATTCTTTTTTTTTCTTTTTTTCCCCACAGAAAAGAAGGAAGAGAACTCTGCGATGCGCAGACGTATCATTTTCATTATAAATATAGCACTAGAGAGGGTTGCAATCCCGGTGTGGAGGGCAGGAGGCGGGTAGATCCCAGGCATAAGCCACGAATTTATGACATTTTGATTTGCGTGAAATTTGCTTTTGGCACGCATGCGTCCTCCACAATCCACACTCATGGGTCCACCTCATGCGACACTGTGGGAAAACTTAAAGCCCATTAGATGATGTTTTACTATTTAGGATGAATGCACTATGGTGCATAGCCGAGCTTTGGAGGCAATTGAAAGGGGCATTAGTTGTATGATTTCAATGCTATTTAACTTAAAGTTTTTGTTAAAGTTCAGCATTAGTTCATATGAAAATTTAAATTAAAATATGGGGTCAAAGATATTAGTAATATTTTATTATTAAAAAAAAGTTACCTTACAAGAAGCAATATAGTTAGAAAATATTTATTAACATAATTATTAGAGCTCTGTCACAAAACCGTAAGTTTATAGTAACTAAAATAAAATAACAACCTTATTCAATACCTTAGTTTTTAAGTAACTCTCCCTTGAATACTTATAACCCCTTTTCTTCCAGTGCCTTCCACCGCATCCACCTTTGTGTCACGTGCTGCTGCGACTGCTCCCTCGTCGGCTGCTGTCGTCGTCGTTATCCTGTTCGTTCTGTGTCACATTAAATGCGCTTAAGGCGCTAAACAAACCCGGATCCAGGTTCGAGGCTCTGGAATGGAACTGGAACTGGACCTGGGCATGGGCCCAGGCCCACCTATGTGTGCGTGCGCTTGGCACATTTAGCGTCATCGTTGGAGGTTGCCCAGAGCCCGGATTCTTCCTTCCTTTGCTTGCCAATTAAAGCGAAATATGCGCGCATGCGCAGCACATCCCGATCCCGATCCCTAAGCCAAACCATATACCCGATCCCGACTCCATGGTGTGGCATGAAATGGTTGGGACAATACCCCCGTATATGCAGCACACCATTTTTTGACATTTTTATGAGCAGGCATCGCATATATCAAGTTGGAGCAAACACTGCAACAGAGAGAGACTCGCCAGCTCCAGTTCAGGATTCGGTTTGCTTAAGTTTTGGGCTGTGAAAATTCCTCAAGTTTTTTGTTTGCTTTTTTTACTCTATATAAGCAGGGAGTTTTATAATTTGAAGCTTTAAGTTTTGTATAAAGTTGTAAAGTTTTTATAGAGTTAAGTTTAAGAAATTCTTTATCCAATACTTAAGCCTTGGCAATTCTCAATTATATTATATTTTAAGACTTTTAAAAGAGTATTTAAGGAATCGACTTGAAAATCCCATAATTTTCATATATTTTTTGCTTTTATTTTCATTTGTGCGGCGCCCACGTAGAGGTTAAGGAGGCGCGAGAGGCGCATTTTGTGCCCGGGGGCGCCAGTTTAGTCCATTTCGCGCCTGCGCAGACACACAATCACAAATAAAAAGGAAGAGAAATAAATAAAATAAAAAAAAGGAGGCAAAAAAAAAGAGGAGAAAACCCCAGACCGAACTCCCTGAATCTGCCTGCCAAGGGGACATATATCGTGCGAATATTATTTATATATCTGCCGACCACAAGGCACAAATGAAACGCAAATATTTATCACCATTTTTTGTTGTGTTGGCCTGGCTTGGGGGTCTGCCAGCCCCCCACTCTTAACCAGGTCGAAACAAATTGAACTGTAGGTGGCTGCTGACCGCTTGGCCTCTGCTGTGTTGGCCCTTGTCATCTCCCGTTGTTATTTGCCCCATAAATTTCCTCACCGATTTTTACGCGCTTTTTTCCGGGCTCTCGACTGGGTTCCTTAACTTCTTCGGCGCTTTTTCCCGGCCCTGAATTATTGAGCCTGGCTGCGATTTATGGCCCAGAGAATTTTGTGGCGGCTGCAATGCAATGCCATTGGTGGTCAAATGGTAGCAGCCCCTAACCCGGATTTTCTGCAATTTATTTTGTCATTGGTTATGGTCATGTCAAAATACGTGTGATATGCAAAATAATGAGTTGTTGTGGCTTCCCTCCCTCTGTACAGTATATTGTTTTTATTACATTTTTTTTTTGCAAACCCTTTAATAAAGTTTTTGGCATTTCTGATTGGCGGAAAAACGTAAATTTTATTAAACTGTTTTGGTTTTTTGGCTTTGTTTATTACTGTTTTTTTGTGTGGTTGCTGGATAGTGATGTCCCATATATATTTGGGTAAAGTTGGAAAAGTTCAACTTTAATTTATGTTTTTATTGAAATTAAAGAAAAAATGAAAAATAGTGGAAATGTCTCATAAGAATTGCCGAGAGTATTGCCTATAAACTCTATTTTTATATTTTAAATAATGATTGCTTAGTTTGTATAATTTTTTATGCTCTAACATACATATATTTAGTTGATTTTTACAATTAAGTATGCCATTTTTTATTAGATTAAACTGTTTAACACTTTTCCTTTTCCAAAGAACTTAAAAATATAAGATTCTTTATCCTAAAAAATACTAACAAATGGAAACCTTCATATTTTTAATATTTAAATCATATGATTATGAATTAAAATTTCTAAGAGTATGTAGATTAAAGCATAATAAAAATATAATTAAATTAATAATGATTCTAATCTAATAAAGAATCTCTGATATTGTATTTCAAAACTGAAAACAAAGTAAAGTCTGCTCACAGCTACCTTCCTTACTCAAATTTATCCAGAATAATTAACAGGAATTTCTTTCACTTCATTAGCTGCACACTCCCAACCCAAATTAAATGCTGACACACATTTTTCATGTTCCCAAACTTAACCTCAATTGCCATATAACACCTTACCACATAACCCCGATTTATACCCGTTCAGTTAAAAAGTTAAGAAAGTAAGGCAGATTGCGTGCCTTGACAGGCACAGGCACATGCGCACACGAGAGATACCAATCAAGAGCATGAAAAATCCGAAGAAAACCAAAAATGTTTATTAAAAAATTACGATACCCGTACATTCGGCCTGATGATGATCTGTCCAGCGATCCGATCCGATCCGATCCAGTCTGGCTGGAGTGCACATTAAATTGTGATGCATCAATAAAATTTGCCTGCAGCAAGTTCCCAAAGCCATGCTACGAAAGTGTTAACTTCGAAATATCTCGCCGCTCTATAATTATGGATGGTTTTTCGGTATAATTGCAGCCGGGGATCGCTTCGGGTTTCGGCATTTGGGACTTGCTCAGTCGGGCTGGGATCGGACCCCGGTCTGGTTTTGAGTGTTTCAATCACAGCCGCTGACGAACTGCAGGGCCGTTGATGGCTCCGACTAAAAAAAGTGAGAGAGGAGGGTCCGTGCGTGTATCATCTCTCCCCAGAGTCTGGTGCACACGGCAGCCGCTTGAAGTAGCGCAAATTCATTTATCTAAAAAACAAGAAAAGAACACCGCTGCCGCCGACACGCCAACGGATTCTAAGGTGTTGGCCGTTGCTTTGGGCCATGAAAAAATATAAAAAACAAAGGAGAGCCCAGTAATTCCGGTAATTTACGAATATAACCAAAAACAAAACAGAGTCAAGACACTGGGAAATATAATACTTATTTTTGGTTAGAATATTAAGCCTATTTTGCAATTATTTTTAGTGTTAAGAAACAATTTTCAAATTCTTGAACTAAATCCAAGACTTGATTCAGAATCTTAATTATATTCCGCGGATTAACTTTTTGGCTAAACTCTGGCTATTGTAATTCCATTTTTTCTCTATAATTCCCAACTTATATCTGTTTTTTGAAGTTTTTAAATAGAAAATTATTTTAAATTCAACTCCAATATGTGATAAAGTTCTGTAACCATTATATAAACTTAGTTTTCATACAATTTTTATTTATTTGAAGGATTTTCTCAGTGTACTCAAAGAACTCCACACCGTTGTCGACGCTTATGAATCATAATCACAATTTCTTCTGGGCCTGTGTGTGAGATGATGATCAATGATCTGAAAAGTGTTTCTTGGCCGTTTTTGGACAGTTTGTGGGGGGAAGCTTGGAGAATTGGAACTCCGGAGCTTATGACGCTGTGTCTGGCCGCCGGCTAAACGTGCGCTCGCTTTAATTTTCAATATGTCTGGACGGGAAGGCGACGATGCCCCGATATACCTCCGATTCTCCCAATTCTCTCGATTCTCTTGATTCTCCGATGACGGAGCCACAAACTGCCGACTGGCGACGGGCGGCTGGCGACTGGGTCAATGCTGATGGCCTTTCGTTTTTATGGCAGACACATAGGCACCTTTCAGCCAATTTATAAAATATAAAAGAAAAAACAAGGCCTTGCAGAACCCGAAAAAGTCGTGAGGTATTTCTCGGCGGATGTGCAGGATATGCGTGTCACAGAATAATTTTAAAGGGACGACGAAATATTTGGTGTGAAGGTAAATCAGGAGGAATTTGCAGGGTCCAGGAATTTTTGAAAAATTTATTAATATCTTTTTAAGACATTTAAATAGTACCTAGTAATTAAATATTTTAAAATTTCCTTCAAACAATAAGCTTTTGTATACAATTTTATTAAAAAACAGTTCCTTAATATTGATTATTTATAACCTACTAAGGTTCCACTCAATGGAACATATATTTCAGTAACAAGAGCATTTTTAGAGGTCTCGACTTAATTTCCCTGAGCCCAACTTATGTGCGGGACTTATATTCTTTCTTTTGACATTATCATACATTTATTTGTAACTCCTCTTAAATTTCAATATTAAATTAAAAAGAAATGACTGGTCTCGTATTGGCCTTAAGAATTTCAAAGAAAATTATGGCTTCTTTTTCTGTATGATTTCATAATTTAAAAGTGAAAATATCCCGCATATTGTGGGCCAGTTTTTGGCGGCTTCTTCTTTTGGCTGGCAGAGCTACCAAGTTAATGGCAGGCAGCTACACGCATTCCGGCAACCATTTACGCAATCATTAAGCACGAAGCTAATTTGTGTGCCACAGATTTTCAGAGAAGTTGGCATGTTGCACGTGTTGGCAAGGCTCCTCGAGACTGGAGGCTGAAGAAGACACTGACAGCGGCATAAACCCCTTGAATTATGCACAATTATCGGAGGCAGGAAAGTAGGTGCGATCCTCAGGTGAGCAATAAAATAGGAAAAATAATTGAAACGTACTCGTAATTTTAGCCAGGCCTCCGATTGAACCATCTTTATGTCCATCGCCAGCTCCATCTCCAGCGGCGTGTCACTAATTGGAACTGCCTGAACAGCACTCACTCCTCCTGCCTGCTGCTAATCAAAATTCCATAAATTCAGACACTTAACGCTGCATTTTTGGCCATGTCGAATGCATCGGCAGCCGCCGTGTTGGTAGCATTTATCAAACAAATGCCTTGAGAAGATGGGAAATATTGTGCGTGGCAAAATGCGCGTGAAATCGTAATTGCCGACATTGGAAAAGTGTTGTGCAATTATCTTGATTGGTAACGTGTGTTTGAGTGTGTGGAAAACTCGATATTTTCCTACTATGCCTGATAATGTGTTGAAATGGCGATTTAGTTGGACAATTGATTGCTTCATGCGATTCGTTTTGTGTTTGCCAAGCGAATTAAAGGTCAAACGTCTGTTTGAACCTCAAGACTTTGATGGGTTACGTGTGGAAATTATAAGGAAAATAATAGCTAAGTATTATAGAAAATTATGTTATAATATTTAAATATTAAATTGAATGAATAGCAATTCTACATTTATATTTATGAATATCAATTCACGTTTTATACGTTTTAGATACAGATTTCTTTCTACTAAATCTCTTTATTTAAAATTCTTTATAAAGACCTTTTTAATAATCTTCCTTCACTATAAGCATTCTATATTGTCATTGTCATGATCTTTTAATCATAGCTTTCATTCGCACATCCACGTTCTTTGACAGATCGCAGACTTGAATGCTTTTGATGCCTTCGCTGATGTTTCCAATCCAGTTTTAATCTAATTTCTATGCCAGAGACGGCCAAGGGGCCAGTTTTTTTTAGATTACTTAATTATATATGTAGAACACACGGCTAATTTATGTGCGTCTCAATCGGCAATCTTTCCGCATATCAAATGCCACAAAAGACATGTGTTTAGCTCGGAAATGGCCCCAACAAAGGCAATAAATTTTGCCAGAGCCTTATCTGAATTTATATATTTTGCATATGCCAATCAACGCGTTTCGCCTTTAATCAGTGAGTCGGAGGAAAATAAAGAAATGCTGCAATTAAAATTATTATTGAAATATAATAAATAATTAAATAAAAGTGGCATCACACACACTTTAATAAATATAAAAATAGAAACAATAAATGCAAAAAAATACACAGAGACTCAGCGAGAGACAGAGACAAAAACTGATACAATATCCATAACTTTGCCACTTTACGAGCAATTAATTTATGCGTTGACAATTCTAATGACTCTTGATATATTCTCCCCATCTCCGCGGAGTGTGTTGGGTCTGGGTTTGGGTTTGGGTCTGGGACCCGATTCCAAACAAAGCGACAATCAAGCCGGGAATAATCATATAATATTAATAATCATAAAATGTATTGAAATGAGCGGCTAACTAGTTGATTTGATTAAAGGCCGCCTGGGATGCTCGCTCAGGCACCTACCTACCTACGATCCGAATATCGTCCGTAATTTGATATTGTGTTAAAATATCGATGCCCGATCTCTCGCCTGTGTGGTGTCTCTGACGACCGTTGAGATAACACTTTGGATCTCCCGGCCCTGACAACTGGTTTTGTCAGATCGTATCAAGTGAATGAGATTTTTTGTAGAGAAATTTTTCGATTACTCTTCTGACAAGTGTTTGAGAGAGGGTGTGTCAGGGGAAGGCGAAATTTATTTTAAATTTAATTTAATTAGGTGGAAAGATAGGGCTTTAAAGGGCATACACTGGAATTTACGAGAGAAATTAATATATTTTCAATATTAAATAATATTAAGAAGATCTCATAAAGGTCACTTATAAGTGTCACCTTTTTATACAGCTATGACACTGTATTACAAATATAAATAATTCGAATTTTAAACCATTTGCCTTTACGGGAAAATGTAGTTAAAATAAATTGTAAATAATTGTAATAATTGTTATAATTGTAAACTTTCAGTTAAAAATCAATTAAAACGTACTTCGAATTTTTGAAACTGTTCATTAAACTATAGTTTAAGAGTGTCAATTTATAATTAACTTGCTTCCAAATAAATAGAGAACTTAGTCGTTAAAGTCAAATTTTGATTTTTAAACAGTCATTAAAGACAGAAAAATAAATCACAAAAATCTTATGATGTGTAGACCAGGTGATAAAATACCGCAACTCAACGGATTTATGTTCTTTTTGCTTTCTGTGAATAAAATATAATTAAAATCTATTAGCAAAAGTCTTCTGCGAAAACGATTTCGGCTGCTGAAAACACGGACTTTGTATGGGGAATGGGAATGGCATTTTTTATGGGTTTGAAAGCGGTTTTAAAATCAATTTCTGCGAACGCCACTTGGCACAGTTCTAAATCAAGCGAAGCGCCCCAGTTTGACATGTGTGCAACATTGTCGCTGCTCCGCCATTGGAATTGCATCGACAACGAAAAAAGATGCTGTGTGTATTCCGTCTTTTGTTTTAAGCAGAAGTAAAAGGGGTGCAAAAATTATTTCATAGCCTGTCATAAATGTCGGCAATGCCGGGGCCTTTGCTGCGATCCAGAGCTCCAATATCATCTGCCGCTTCCGTGGCAGTCGCAATTTCCAGCATCTTCATCTTCATTCTCTTGTGGCGAACGAGATGCCGCTGCCGCGTTATTATGATCTTTTAATAGCCCGCAATTTTCTCACCTCGCAAAGTGTGAATATTATGGTGTAATTGCATCAACGCATCAACTCCTACCAATTTCAGGCTGAGGGCTAAAAAGGCCGCGCCAATTGCCAAAACCGTTCCCTGCCCTCCGAGAAAACCCAGATGCCCAAGATCTCCGAAAGATCCCCAGCATCCCATCGCATCCCTTGCCATCCATATCCCTCGTATGAGGCGGACAGGACCAGAGCGATCCGCCGCCGCCGGGCTCGGCCCCATCATAACTTCTGTTGGGACCGCCAAATGTTATGGTCTTCTGGAGTTTGCACTGCAAAAAAATATCGGAAAACAACTGTAGGTGCAAAAATCTTTAAGGGTATTTCTAAAAATGTAAATTAAACTCTAATTTTACTCCTTAGTTAAAGTAATATCTAATTTTTTGAACATTCTTTCGGAAGTGTTAAAAATAACAAGAAATGTGACCTTATAATTCTCAAGTAGCTTTTCTGGAGAGTATAAAATGTATGAAATTTTATAAGTGAACCTTTTTCTTAAATTTTTTGCGTAACATATTAAAAGTATAGTTTTAAAGACTTAAAGGATTTTTTAATTTAGAGAATAGTTAATGCAATAATAACCTATTATTTTAGCTCTATATTAGTAACTTATCATTGTTAATTGGGAATACATATTTCTCTCAGTTCACATACGGGTCTGATCTGCTCATGTGGGGCGTTGATTGTGGTGCAACTCCTTCTTTTCCGAGGCATTCGCTGCCATTTGGTCGGGCTCTGTGGATTGCCGACAGGTTCATGTTACCTGGATGCGGTGCCTTCTCTTCTCCTGTCGTTCCGCTGCCTTTTATGAAATTATGGCAATAGTGCGTAATTATTTTCTGTGCTCTTAATTTTTGCCTGGCTTTTTTTCGTTGCAACTTAAGAGAAAGAAAGACCTTCAAGGGTTCGTTTATTGAAATTACCTGCTGCATTTATACGTTTTTTTCGGGTTGTAAGACATATGACTAGTATTTAATTGGATTTTTGGGGTATGAAGAAAGGTAATATATTTTTCTTTAAAGTAAAGTAAGCTTTATTTTGAATAAATCCATCAAATATCCATTAAATATACATTTTCTCTAATAACATATTTAATACCTCGTTTTCTGGTAATATAATTAGTTTTCTAGGTATTTCTCCATTTCTTAGGTGCATTAGTATTCATTCTTGATCACTCCCTCACTCTTTTAAAGGGATTTTTCCACACCTAAGAGCCTGCTCATGACCAGGCTAGGCATAATGTCTATATCAAACCAATTAGAGTCGCATTTTTGTTGCAAGTCAAGTTGCTCTAATTTGCTTACAAGCTCTTGGCTCTCTTACTGCCACTTTGGATGGTGTTGCTATGTTGCTTTAGGTTCACACCCAGCCACATTTTACTTTACACATTGCCCACAAATTGTCGCTGCAATGGAAGGCCTAAAAACCAGAACATCCTAGCCATATTCGCCGCTCATGTGGATGTTGCTCCTACTGATGTTGCTCCGGCCGATGTTGCTGTTGCTTTTCCTGGGCTGTTGATACCAATTTGATGGCATAATTTCAGCATGCCCTGCGGCCATATAAATTTGTATGTTGCTGTCGTTGCCATCGCCCTGCTGCTCATGTTGCTGTCATCCCTCCTCCTTCTGAGTTGCTGTCGCTCTTGCCTTTGGTGTTGCTGCTGGACACTGGAAATAAATACCTGCAATTTAGGTTCTTTCTATAATTAGGAGTATTTGAAAGAGGTCTTGGTATAGGCAATACATTTTGAAGATAAATATTCTAGAATCTAATGTAGAATTTATTTTTCTTACTTTCTTCCTGGTCAAGAAAAGGTTTGTTTTATTCCTGAATATTTGGATTATTTTCTATAGTTTTTAAATATTTATACTTTCCTGAAAGGGCTTTTCCTTAGTGTACTTGCTGTGTGTCGAAGATGTGGCAAATTTAATGCCAAACGGCGGCGGCTGCCTCGCATCCTGGCCGGGATTTCAATTTTATGCCCAAAAGGTACGTCAACATGGCCTGGCTGCTTGTCTTGCTTGCAGCATGCCGCATAATTGTCGGTCGCTCAGTTGCCGCCGATCAGTTGAGAGCCTCAGCTCTTGATCCTCGAGCTAGTCTTATGTCTTGGACATCCGTTGCAGGCTTTTTAATGCCCTGTAATATAAGAATTTGTGATCTATATTCATGTGAATGATTTGTTAAGGCTCTAAAATAATTATATAATATTTTCGAGCTTATAAATACAAATGGGATATTAAAGAAATATTTGTAGATTTTATATTTTTTTATTTATTTACTGGATATTCATTACTTCGACTATTAAAAGTGTTCTTCATAATAATTACGATTGGCTAGAGCGGAGATCGTCTGGACATCATCCGTTCCTTCGTTCGGCTGGCTGGCCACGCTTGATGACCCCCGGAGGTGTTAAAAATTGGAAAATGCAAATGCATAAAAATAATTTATTTCGCTAGTTTGAACATCTAAGTTGGTGCCGCCATCAGCCGCCTTGTCGACGCTGGGATTATTCGGTGGGCCGGGATACAGTAGCTGACACAATTGTCATTTCAGTGGCTGCGGTGTAAATACAGTTGGGGTCACAAGAATAAAACCAAAACTAGCAAATGCGAAGCATAGAAATCTCATGGAACTTAAAAATAATTTACTAGGATATTATTAGTTAGTGTTTGAGCTTAGATAATCTTAATTTCGAACTTTTTTATTAAATAAAATAAATTTTAATGGAAAACAAATTCCAAGACTTATTTGCGAACTTTTTTCGCCTTTAAACTTTTAATATATTAAGTCATAAAAGCTTAAATAGTTTTTATTTAGCCTAAATTAAATTTTGAACCTTGCTGGCAATATTTTGACCTCATCTGTATGCAGTATGGCCTCAGTGAAAATCGCTGTTAAGATTTATGCCACCTTGGCCAGGCGGTCGGCTACTGGTTTTGCTTCATGCATTTTATTATCATACCGCAAGGGTTTTAATTTCGCACCAGACGCCAGCCAGTTGGCCATGTTTCCAGTTTTTGGCCGCACTTCCTCTGGCGGCCCGTAGTTATGTTGTCTATTATTGGCTGTCAATATAAATGTCAGAGCGCGGCTCTTAATGGCCTTTGCAAAAAGGCCGCGTCTCCGCGTAAGCCGGCTTTGGCGAAAAATTTAATTAAAAAATCGCCTTTGCCTTGTAGCCTCCTCCCAAAGGAAGTGGAATTCAATTACCCTGGGATATCGTCGGTAGATACTCCAGCATAAACAACCTCAAGGCTAATTAACTGCAATTTCAATTAGTTTTTCCCCAACAATATATCATCGGTCGTACTCGGTCTCGGTATCTGTATCTACCATATATATTCCCTATGTATCTGCCAGCTCTAGCTGGCACCCACACTCGGGGCGAGGAGATAAACATAAACGCTCTGTTCGATCGTAAAAAACGTACTAAAGTTGTTTGGTAATTTGTAAAAGAGCGCGTCGAAAAGTTTTGCGGCACGAAAATGGTAGCCAAAAAATGTTGTGTTATGTGGTGCCGCCATTTTGTTTGTGGGTGGCACTGCCCCTCCTCAAACACACACAAAAATGGGCAAACATTTGTCGAAAATGTATTTGTTTTTTGGTATATAAAATGGTTAGGGTGGCTCACAATTGAGGAAAATAATATTATTTAGACTAAAACAGATATAAACGTAAAATTGTGTCAATTAAATATATAAGCCTTTAATAATATTATGGTAAATTTAAAGTATTTTCTTTTTGTATAATCTTCTTTTACAATTCTATAAAATATGGATTAAGTGTGTTAAATATTTTTTAAATAAATTATTTTTATTTTAAGAATTATGAAAATAATACCCTACCTATAAATATACTCTTATCTTATAATAATAATCTTCCAAGATTATAAAAATCATGATTTATTTCAAATAAATATTTTTATTATTAATCTGATATATATTTATCTGTAATAATCTGTTATATAATCTGTTATATAATCTGTTATATAATCTGTTATAAAATCTGTTATATATTTATAAGAAAATATTTCCTGAGTAACCCTTCTACGAGACTCAATTTATATAAATATGTTCATCTCGTTTACTCTTTTTCGGGTGCGGAAAGGGTTTTGATAAACTTTTTACACATTATATGGGTAACATTGTCCCGTTGTTGCTCCCAGCATTAACCCACTCCTGCCCCTCCCTCAAGCTCGTTTTCCGCGCAGTGGGTGTAAAAAAGTTGAAAGCAGACTTAATGGCGCCACTTGCGCTTAAAATTTATTTTATGATGCGCATGCTAAGCCACAGTTGAATTTTAAAATTCATCCACGGACTGGCTTATCCTTAAGGGAGCCGAGTGCCCGAGAGGAAAAACTCTTTCGAAAAAGTTTCGCGCTCCTTTTTCGGGGTCTGGGAGCTGGAGATGGAGCTGGGGGTTTTTTCCGGGTGGTGTGGAAAATGGCATGTTAGCATGTGCCTTGGCTGTCAAGAACGCTGCGGGGCTTAACGAAAGGATTTATGTATCAACGCTTTAAAATTTCGCCCAGATAACGCGCGTTTAATTGGCTCGGGGAGCGTGTGTGTGTGAGTGTGCAGGCCGGGGCGAAAAACTTATCCTGCGAGCTCCCTTTTCTCCTTTTTCCTATTTCTATTCGTTTCCTTTTTCCCCCGCGTTTCCCCGGGGCTCATATGATTTCCACATTTTTCCTAGAACCTTCCGGTTGTGCTAACTGCGTTCAAATCTTTTTTAAAACTGCGTGTCGCCGCTTATCTGAGTTTTAGAAAATTGAGTGTTGGTCGGTTGAGTCAAAAGGGTTGCGTATTTGTTGCTTTTTAAATAGAGTAATATGTAAGGTTCATTTATTATACATATTTAACTTTAAATAACAAAAAACTGCCGCATTTCTTAATAATATTTCAAACATACTTTAATCTTACGCCTGAGCTGCTACCGTTACGGTCTTTAGACTTATTTTACGACTTTGCCTCCTCAATTTTAAAACCTCATTCGGGGACAAAACAATCTTCTCATCTTTGTTCAATAAAAATTCCCATCCATTTTCGAGGCAACATACATATCAATGTGAAAGGTCTTTGCGACCTTGAGAGGCAACTTAACACATAATACAGAGCACCCGGAGCTGATGAAAAAGTTCTTGGACAAATAAAAATTAGTCTTTCGCCATAATCAAGTCATAATATTGTCATAACTATTGTCTGGCCGCCGAACTGATATAAGCTGCTTAGTCTTGACAAAAGTCGAGACCATTGCAGAGCTCCCTAATCAGCTTATGTATTTAAATTTTTTTTTTTACAATATAAAGTGTTAATTTGTTTTAAAAAAATCGAATCGTATGCAAACTAAGCTGATAATATGTTGCGCAAAATGTGATCGAATCTGTGAAATCAACGCTGGCAGCGTTGACATAATTTTTGAAGACATGAAAACACACTTTAAGCGTCGATAAAATGCAATAAATTAGAATTTAATTAAACTAAAAGCCGAAACGTTAATTTGACTCGAGATGAGTTTGGGGCCACAACTGGGGAATTCTTTCGGCCTTTCATAAGCGGGCAGTAAAAATGTCAAAATATTGTGCTCGGCCCAGGCCAGAGAAGCTGTCAGGCTGTCAAGCATATTCAAAACTCACCTCTCATTGTCATTGTCATTTAGAGATTCCCTTTGCTCTAATCTGGCTGAAGACGTGTACACTTGCAGAAAAATTGAACATGAAAATCTAACATATGAAAATTAGAGTTATTTATTTATTTCCCAAATAACCAATATCTAAAATTTTTTGTTAGTTTTTTTATGATTTAAAAATTAAATTATAAAAATAAACTCACTTTGCCTGAAATCTATAAGAATGTTGTCCCTGAGTTTGGTTACTCTAACTCCTACAGTCTCTGAGATATAGCTACTCATCCATATAAACGGACAAACGGACAGACGGACAAACGGACAAGCTAATTCTCGTCTCCTGTCTCCTACATACACTTTGCTGTTGGCATTAATATATTAAAAAGACAAATTAAAATTTTATAGATTTGTTGTCATGCAATATTTATTTTTAAATATTTGAATGCAACCCTTTTCGGCAAGTGTAGCACTCGTGTGAGAGCCCGAGGCCCAGGTGGGGTCCATTGTTGTGCCTCGCTTCTAACGCCTCACTAAACAACACGAGCTTATGTCCGTAAACCTAATGAACGGATTAACTATCCCCCGCGGGCTCCGCGCCATCGGATCCACCCAGCCGATATTTCATGGTTGGTGCTTTGTGTGAAAGATCTTACATCGGATCAACGCCGGGCCCGTGTGTGGCAAGGTGATAAACTTTGATATTTTAATGATATTTTCAACAAAACGCTGCTCGTTGCACATAAAAACATCGTCTTTTTTTTCTCTCCAACTCCTTTTCTTCGGTTAACTCTCGCCTGGTGTGGCATTGTCGTAGAATTGTAACTGTTTGGCTTAAATCGGGTTCGCTTTATAGCCCCTCAGAGCATAGGTGTATCGGCATCGGCATTTGGTTGGTATTTTTCCTTCCCTCATTTTACAGGTGTTTAGTGATTTATGAGCTGTAAAAAAATCTCAGTTTTCGAAGTTGTTACTGATATTTTGCATCATGTGGGATCAGAGATAGGGATTTCGTATATCAGGAGCTTACAATGTAAGGAGAAGTGTCATTTCGATCGAAGTGGATTGATGGATTGCAAGGGGTTTATGATCATTAAAACTAGATTCCTTAGATTGTATGAAAAGGGAATTCCAATACGTTAGTTCAAGAAATAATTAACCGAACTTTAGAAAACTTTAAATATACAAAACCAAGCTTTAGAAACTAGAGAATTCTCGTTAAATTTTTTTGTTTTTCATTTTATTCCTTGTAAATTCCAGAGAAACAATTCGATTTCCACCATTTAACGCTCGTTTAGCAGTAAAATTCACTGAACATTTGAAAGCTGCCATTCCTTTGTTTAAATTGTGGTATTTATGTAAATTTTGAAAGAATTTTAAACGCTTTATGGGTCTTTTTGGAAACCCAATAGCAGCTCCCCTATCGATCATCTCGGGTATCATCTATCCCCCGTTCTTTCCCCGATTTGAACGCTCCCAAAAGCAATTTTAATATGTTTTCCAATTCCGTGTAACACGAAACGCTTGCCGTTTTTCTCTTCTGTTTATTTTTTGTATTTGAATATCTTTTACAGTAAGAGACTGTCGAGTTTTTCTCTTCAGTTTTTTTATGGCAATATAAACGCGACGATTAAAACGTAAAAATCAACATTTAAAATCATGTTTGGTTTAATTTCGAATCGAATTAATGCGGCTAGGCTGGCCGGAGCTGGAGCTGGCCAAGTAAACTGGCTGAGCAGCGGAGCGGAGTCTAAGCCGAGAGCTATCCACGGCCATGTCAGACAATCAACTTAGCCAAGTTAGTCAACCGGAGTTGGTCATTCCGCTCGGCATTCAGCGGCTAATAAAATGCCTGAGTTATCCCGCATGAAATGAAAGGAAATATCACGAGATGCACCGGTCGGTCTGTCGGTCGGTCGTCTCATGGCACATCATTAAAATCAACGTTTACATACGGCAAACATCAATGCAGACACAACAAAACCTTTTTAAACTGCAGATAAAAATCAGCAAAGCGGCGCAAACACACTGCGAAACAAATGTGCAAAAATATTGTATAATTTACATTTAAACGAAAGCGCGAAACACGAACACGTCCGCGGAGGAAGGTGCTGCTTCCACAGCGGCTGCTGGCCAAGATTGCCTACTTCCTGAGCTGCTCCTCCGGAGCTCATTTACAATTCCAATTATGCACAACATTTTCTAATTACACGACGATCCACGCTCCTCACCGTTGCGACGCTGCCGAGGAATGCTGCGGATGCAGCGGTTCGATGCACTGAAAGAAATCGCATAATTCTTTGTTAAAATCAAGAGAAAAATAAGGCAATTTCATTGAAGAGAACTAGATGTAAGGATTAATGAAGGTTAGCTGGTTCACATAACCTTAAAAATGAAATTGGTATTTCCTCTATTTTTGCTTATAATTCCCAAATAGTTTAGGCAAAAGACAGGTTAGTTTTAATAATAAATCATATCATATTAAGTAGGTTTGTTTAAATGGGCTAAATCTTTATTTTTTTATTTTTATTTTTTATCTGTTCTTAGCATAGGAAAAGTAAGTTTGACTTAATTAGTATTCTCTCTATGTTTCCCTATAATTCCCAACTAGTTTTAGCATATCAACCCATTTTTATTTTGAGTTTTATAACCTTGCAGTTCTATTTATTATATTTTTGAAAAAAAAGGATCATCAACGATCCATATATTATTTTGTAATATATTTAACCTTTTTGAAATTAATTATATATGTAAACCTCTATACACTGGACTTAACGTTTATTTTATAATAATCAATATGCTTTTTAGTTAGTTGGCTTAGAATATTTTCTTTTTAACTCTTGGATATATTTATCTTGACTTTTAAATCCCCCTTTCTCCAGTGTATTCGATAGCGTTCACATATATCAGCAACGTCGTCGCGCTGATTTCATTTGACTACCAAAGGCGTGGGCCGTGGTGTGTGTGTCTGTGGAAATGTGTGGATATGCCCGCTGGTCATCATCACCTGGCACCACCCCAGCCCCTGCCCACCCCTCCCCGCTGAATGTACTCCTTAATTATCGTATGGTTTTAATGTGCAGCTAATTGTGTTGCAATCATATTGCCGTACACTGAGCAAGTATTTTAATTGCCCTGCACTTAAATTCAATCATTTTCCTCGCCGCTCGTTTTCGTATCTTTTACGTTTTTTTTTGCTGCATTTTCATTTCAATTTCACATTTTGCGGCCTGCATATTTTTTTCTGTTTAATTTCTTCGCTGCATTACACATACGCCGTGTGTGCAGCGTAGAGCCAATAGTATGTGGTGCATGCAGCACATATATTTTTTTTCAACAGCTGTTAAATTAGTTCAACACTTCAGTTGACGGCATGTTCCATTGGCATGACATTCAACTGACAGTTGGTAATCTCTGGCATGTTGGCAATTTCAGACAGAAACGACGGACGACAGATGGACGGACGACCGACTGACAGACAAGCAAAATGTGAACGAGATGGCAGCGGGGAATTTTTGCACACTGGCAAAAAGAAAAACAATGGAATAATTGTAATTAATTGTTCATTTTTGTTGCATAATTAATGTGACGGGCCCTCGAAATAGAGAGATTATGTGGAGGATTTACGGAAGGTGGGTGCACAGCGAGAAAGAATGAAAGAAGGAGCTTTGACTATATATAAAAGGGTTTAAAATGATTAAACCTTAGTGAAAAAATAAAATAAACACTTACAATTGTTGATTACTTTATTTTCGGCTTATTTATATTTTGTCAAATCTTTTTCCTGAGCTAAGATTATTATTACACTAAGAAATAATTTTTAACTTCTAAATGTTCGCCTCTTTTTAAAATATTTTGAAGAAAATATTAAATTAAATTAAATTTCAGTTTAGAAATACTTTAATTTAATTTTAACAATAATAAAATATACTTAATAACTTAAACTATATTAAACAACACCAATTTTGTACAGAAAGCTAAGTAATATGACATTTTGTGGGTTGTAAGTGAGGAAGTATTATGTTTTTCTCCCTGTGCCATTCACTCGCATGCCTCAAGTTCAAGTTGAGTTGCATGCACTGTTGCTGCAAATAAAATTGTTGCACTTAAGCAGTTACAACATCAGCCGGCAACCTGCAACCGGCAACCAGCAACTATTCCAAGGGATTTGAGCAAGGGACTCACAGAGAGAGAGAGATCTCACTATACACCTCCTGAGACCCGAGGGCGGCTTGTAAATATTCACGTTGATGTTTTTATTATGATTAACATAAAGGGTGTGGCCGAGATGGGGCCAGAGCAGGGCTATCTGCGGATTATCGGGCCATTTAGACAAGCACAATTATCGCACGGCAAGGTATTTGGGTTCCCGATTTCTCAATTCTCAATTCGCGATTTAAGGTTGCGTGGGTGGAATTATTCTCTCTCTCTTCGCTTCGAAATATCGATAAAGAAGAATTTTTCACTGCCCCATCGATGACGATATTCGACGCAGACGCAGAGGCAGACGTAGCGACGACGCAACGACGACGCCTCGCAGTACAGTGAAAACCACCTGCTGGGCGACGGACACAGGACTCAATAATCAGTAAAATGGCCGCGAACGGCAACGGGAGACGGACAGCATTTGGCCACAATGAACACGCCATAAAGCAAAAGTCAAACAAAAAATTAATAAAAGCGAACACGGACCCCAAAGGCTGCTGCGACTCTTGGTCTGCGTTCTGAGTTTTGAGCTCTGAGTTCTCTGAGTCTCCGAGACCTGCAGTTGGCCTTTTTGCATGTCGAACGATCGATCAAAATATAAACGAGGGTATGCAAATGTTAGGGGTCTCGCCAACGAGCTGCACTGGGAGAAAAGTAAGCTTTTAAATCATTTAAATAACTTAAAATTAATGTTCTTAAATTAAGGGGGGAGTACACTTTGATTTTTCAAAAAAATGTTTTTTTTTTTTTTTGGCTTAAAATGTTCCTTGGGATGTATACTTTAATTTAGAAAAGACTCCAAGTCCGCCAGAATATTCCTTACCGCTTTACGAAGCGATTTCCTAAAACATGTACCGGCGCGCTGAGAGAGCATTTTTATCTTTAAACGCGTTTATCTCGAAACGGGGCTTTTCAAACTGGCGTGGGAAATAACTCTAACCAGTTATTATTAAATTTGGATATCGCCTAGGTTTTCTTGTTTAGAATTAAATTCTGCTTAGAAATACGTATCCACATTTTCGATTTTGTCAAAAATGGATTTTTAATCCACGATTTTGTAAGCATTTTTAGGGTTAAAAAATAGACTTTTTTTCCTAAGGCCACAACTTTTGAAAACAATTAATTTAAAAAAAATCGGAATACGTATTTCTAACCCGAATTTCATTACTTATCAGGATTTTGTTCGATTTATGTTCCAGGATCACATGGGAAGGAGTATTTTCTCACGCCGTTTTCCGACTTCCGCGCGAGGACGCCCGCGCGACCTGGTGCACC
>VNJW01008614.1:0-28718 GCA_008042615.1 Drosophila auraria | reverse complement strand
AAAAAAAAAAAAAAAAAAAAAATTGGCCCCGAGAGTGTGATCCGAACCCCTAAATTACGGTTTCTTAAGCGTACACTCTATGCCCTGAGCCAACGGCGAGCTGTACGACAGGATGGCTAAATCTAGAGTTTGAGAGAACTTGAACAAACTGCCCAATTATGTATTAGAGTACTAGACGTTAGTGTTTGGTTTGCCTCCGTGGTCCAGTTGGTTGGGCGTCCGGTGTAGGAGTTCTGAGACCCCGGTTCGATTCTAGGTCGTGGAGTTGGTTCTTAAATGTGAGTATCCATTTAATATGATTTCTTTACTGCTTAATATGATTAAATAACAAATAACAAATTGTCACCCCATAAATACAGATTATAAAAAATTATCTTTCACAAGGAATTTCTTAACTTTAACAAAAACTTAATGAAATAATGTTAAGAATATAGAAATTTAATCTTAATTGGGAGAATGTTGAGTCTATACATGAATAAACATGTGAATGCGAAATTTTTAATGGCCGATATACTATTATTTTGGAATTCTACTATTAAATAGTAAAACAACTATTTTTCTTGTGTAACCTACTAGTATATGGTTATCTTACTATTTGGGGTAAGTTAACTATTTTTCTTAGGTTAGCGCGGTTTTAACAATAAAATAGTTGATTTTACCTAGACTTTACCCAGACTTTTTTTTTGTGTGTATACCGAAAATTTAGATTTATATGACTGGCTTTTGCCAAAGTCAAAGCGCAATCCTAGGTAGGCAATATTTCAATTAAAAATAGTTGTCAATTTGCAAAAACTATTTTTATATGCCCACATATTTGTGTGCTTAGTTTGTTGACTGAGAAATGAAAAGGAAAGCAGAAGACAAACAAATATTTTAACAAAAGCTGGGTAGTGTTTATACCAAATAAAAGTAATACAATTAAACAATTTTTTCTTTGTTTAATTTACAGAATACGTTGTCAGCAATTTAATTTTCTTCAAAAAAATGCCCAAGCTTAGCTACCTAATAAATTCTCCCATATTTGCTACGCACCTGAGCCACTTACTGGACATAAAATAAAGCGAAATTTAATTGAGGCCACGGGGATAAAGGCGGAGGCAAAGCTAAGGCCATATCTTTAAAAAGAAATATGTACGCTCGAATGGGCCACGCACCATTTACGAGCCTGTGGTAGCCGTCTGCCACACTGCGTATACGCAACATGCAAGCAGCAGAGCGAACACATTGCGTATACGCATCATGCAGGCACCATAAACATCCGCAAATAAAATGTGTTTAATTGCACCAAAGGCTACACACGCACACACAAAAAATGTGAGATGAAAAAACGAGAAAATGTATATAGAAGAAAAGCCGAGAAGAGCCAGGCTAAACAAAGTGGAGAGTCCTGGACTTAAAGGTAATTAAAGCGATGCGAACAGGACACTGGCAGTGAAAGTTTCCACAGAGCTATATTGTTAGTTCAATCGCACGGAATAATTTATTAATTAACTACAATTCGAATGAATGAATGAACGATTACGGGCAGCAGCAGGATGGGAGCAAGGAGCGACAATTTCGATTCGCCAGCGCACGTAACAGGAAAATCAATTAAAAGCGCTTTATGTGCGCGACAGTCCTCGTTCTCGACTTCGACTTCGACTCCGACTTCCACCTCGACTTGGTCTGGGTCTTGGACTTGGTCTTGGCTGTCGCCCTCGATTCGATTCGCTTCGGTTCGGTTGGGTCGTGGCGTTCTGGGACAAGTTTAGCGCCTGCCAAGTGGAACTTTGTTAGTTTCTAATTAATTGTTACAGTTACAGACGAACGCTAAAATTGACTGCAGCAGCAGCTGCTTCCCATCCCAGGTCGGTGCTCCTGCCAATTTTAGCATCCTCCGGTTATTTATGTCGAACGCTCGGCATTATTTATGCTGCATATTGGGCGCATTGTAGTAAATTAACCAACGAACAACCGCGCCCCAAGGGCAGACAGGAGCCACAGCTGGCATTTTGCTTCTCCTCCTGCTCTCGTTTATTGGAAATGTCACAATAACTTTACAGTTATGACAATTTTATGGCAAAGACTTGTGCTTGAACGCGGATTCCATAGCGATTTGGGGTAAGTAATCAAAATGCTCGACAGTAATTGAATTTTCGTTGGGGATATAAATTCCGTCTTGGTTAATGAATTTAGGAGTATATACCAAGATCCTTTGAAATATATATTATATAAGAAAACCTATACTTTCCACTTTATATTATGGAAGGCTTGTACAATCTTCTATCTGAGTTCCGGCCTTTTATATACTTTTTATTTCCACTAATTCATTTTCCAAATAGTACCCAGAGAATGGCAGAAATTCTCTTTACCCAATCTTATTTTCGCATCTTTTTCTACTCACATATTGGATGAACCAACACAACAGCCTAACCCATATATTTATCTTTAATCTTTCATTCACTTTTCTGGGACTCCAATGGATATTCAATCATCGGCCTTTCCAGCAATCCGGCAGAACATTTTCGATAATTACCCGTAAAATGTCCGGCAACGCCCTCACACACACACACACTGGGACTTGGTATACTTGAAAGCCAATTGAATGGAATCCCCCCATGTTCGTTTCCGTTTTGATGTCCATAACCAGGATCCGTGCTCTCAATGGTATCTCAATACTATCAATACTCAGCTAGGCGCCAAAGTCAAGCCATCAACTAGGAAAGAAGCTGCAAAAAAGTAAACGCTGGCGGAAACGGAAAAGGCTTAACAGCTGCGCTCACCCGGACACGAAGAGAGAGAGATGTGGTCAAGGAGGCGCAGGGACAGGAGGCCGGAAAGGAAGAAAGGGAACGGGGGAGCCGGACTGGACACTCTCGAAATCCGTAAGCGCATAATCATGAAAATTGTCAGTACATAATGCCTCAAAAGAGCCGATGGCGATGCCGAAGAGGCGGAAAAGGTTTTTACTCGCAACTTTACTTACTTTATACGCTTGACTTTGTGGATGGCCCCGATTGGTGACTTCGATGTGGCACTGTGGTCCAAGTTAATTTTATTATTAACAATATACATATATAACATATCTGCTTAATAAAAATATATTAATTAACGTGTGATTTCTGCATTTAATTTGTAAGTTTTATAAAGCTAAGTAACGAATTTTTTATTTTAATTAAAAACCAACGATGAACCAAGTATAATAATATACAAGTAACATAATTTCGTAATTGTTACAATTTTATTTTTACAAATGTCACAAACATGTCTATTAATACGAAATAACCTTAAAAACAATTAAAAGATTTTTATTTGCACTTGGCAAAACCTTTAAAAACCAGAATTTAATTAAATTATATATAGTTTTGATTACCTTTAAATAGCTACAGGACCACAGTGCCCGTGGACTCGTCTCCCCTTGCTGGAATTTGTAGAGCGGAAAGTAATTTTCTTGCGCTTTTTTATTCGCCCTCGTTTTTTATGGGTCGATTTGGCCATCTCTGGCCTCTGTGCTCTTCAGTTCGTTCCCTCCTCGCCTCTGACCAGTTGCCAGGCTCTACCCCCTTTCGCCCTGGTCAGGACTCTTATGTCCTGAGCTGTCCTCGTATTAGCTTCCCATCCTCGGCCGAAAAGCAAAATGAAGGAGAGAAAGAAAGAAAAAGAAAGTTTACTTTCACATGCCGGCCGCACTTTGATTTTGTTGTCTGCCTTTTTTTATTTTCTGAATGGAAGGAGAGGCCACTCTTCAGCTTTGGCTGCTAGCGTTGGCAAAAATCAACTTTTGCACGTTTCGATTGTGTAAAGTTTTTATGGCTTTTGATTTTTTTCACTTATTGCCTGTCCCGGTCCCGGGCGAAGGGAATGCGGTGCTTGGGATGTCGGATGGGTTGCCGTGCCTGTAGGAGGTCCAGAACCCCTGTCATCATCAATAAGGTGCCTCATTGAAGGCACTTAAATAATTACAAAATAATGGATGCCAATGGCAGAGTGTCGAAGACACTTTTTAGCCACTTCGATGGCAAAGGGGGAGCCCTCGCTTAATGCAAATCGTGCCCAAGTGCCACCGACTCGGTTTGCCAACTCTTTCGCGTCAAGTCAAAGGGAAATAGTCGTTCTCTGGAGGAAAAGCCAGCGAGGTATGCAAATATTTGGTGAAGAGAAATTCAGTTGGAGAGCCGAGAGGGTGAGGCTGAGGCCTCCTCTGTTTGTTGTCACTTTGATTTGTTTGCCTCATTGTAAATATTTAATGGAGCTGAAATAAGAGCAAAGGAGTTGAGAGCTCGCGGCATGTGAATGAGGTTTATTTTATTCAATTTCAAATTTTCCCTCGAAACCTCCGATTTTCTTGGGAAAAGTTTTGCCACTTTAAGTAGGAAAAGATAAGTTAAATTGTTTTAAAACTAACATATTCCTTAATATCAGTGATTTAATAGGATAATGCAAACATATTTGTTATCGTAAATATCCAATTTCATATATATTTATTCAAGTTTCTCTCTTTTAGGCATAAAGAATTCAATAAAATATTTCCACCATTTACTAATGCATAGACAGAACATTTTTGTTATTTAATAATTTAATGTTTATTGATTTTCTCTACAATTTAAACATTCAATGTTTTCCTTAAATATTTACTCAGATATTTTAATAAACTGCCTAGCAAAAATAATTGCGAAATTATTACTAAATTCTCATGTTATTAGTTGATAATATTTTATTTGTATTCTGGCATTTGTTCATTTCTGATTCCAAATATTTGTTTTACAAAAAATAGAGAATAATTTAACAACAACAATGAACTCTATTTCCCTTCTCTTGTAGGAAGTGCAACAATCCCATTTAAATTTTCCCGAGGTGGCCAACGCACACTCAAACAAGTTTAAATGAACAAAAATAACATTTATTGATAACGAATTTACAGGAGTGAAGCCACACCACACCACCAAAAATGCGAATTGCTTAAAATATTAAAAATTTATTGCAGCCTCAACTCCTTTTTGCTGTTTGTTTTGTTACTTTTCCTGCTTTTTTTCAAGGCGCAATAAATAAAATTAAATTATATGCAAAATGCATAAAAACCGTGAGCAATTAAAAAAATAAACACGAAAGTAAGCATTTTACACACAAGCAAACAAAAAGGATGCAATAAAAAACTGTAAAACAGGAGATAAATAAATAAATTTTTGTGCATCGAAATGCGATTGAATTGTTTTTTTTTTTTTTTGCCATCGATGTTTTACAGTTTCTACAATGCTGGACAGTAAATATTTTAAATGTTGTCATTTTTTACACATAGCCCTTTTGTCTTATTTTATTCGCAGTGTTTTTCATTTGTAGCGTATCATTTATATTTCAATTTTAATTTATATTCATTTGAATATTTGCCCGGGGCTGGCCAAGCGTTTTTGTTGCCTACTTTTTTGGGCCGCTTTATCGGCAAAAGCTCATAAGTTAATAGTGGCCGAGGCAAAGATGTGAGGGAAAGGATCGCAACGGAACGGGTCCAGCATTGTAAATTCAATTGCCCTCAACAACGGACTTCACTTGAAACTATATGTTGTTTGCTTTTAACTTTTGTAATGGAAATCCGATTGCTGAATCAACCTTTTCGTCCTCGAATGCCAGAGAGAACTTTAAAACTGTTGAACTATTGAACAGGATTGGTTTTTTCGAAAACAGGTGAGTTTATCCTAGGGCCGGTGCAACAGTTTGTTTATTTTTGTTGTTAAACAGCGTTTGTAAATACAAATACGCAAATATAAAATTGTTTTGGCTGGGGAAGCGATTTAGGTGAAGGTCAAAGCTCAATTAATTTGCTGAAGGTTTGAAAAAATTTATTACATTTTAAGAGATAAAATTATAAATTAATTTTAAAGAACAATACTCCGTACATTTATTTACCGTATTATTTTAGTGAAATATTTAATTTAAATTTTATAATAAAAATAAAATAGTTTTGGCAGGGGCCTAAAAAAATTGTTTAAACTTCAAGAAATTAAATTATAAAATACATTTAAAAAAACAACAATCCCTACATTTATTTACTATTCTATTTTATAGAATTATATAATTTATTTGGCATCAGAGTTGGTGCGAAATATTCTTTAAGGCTAGTCAAAACATTTTTAAGCCCTTCTCTCATAAAGTTATCTTCCGATCAAAATATATGTTTGCAATCTTTAGTTTAATAGAAATATTGTAATAATTTTACCTCAAGAGTGTGAGCCACATCCCTCAATTAGGAGACAACAAGTTTCCTCCATACTTCTGGTCTTATTTACTTATGATTATCATGTTGAATCGCCACCCATCCCAAACCATGAGCGAACCAATTCGCCTTTCCCTTTGAGCTCCTGCGGTTTTCCGGCAAAAGTTCTGCGGTCGCGCTGGGCTTTGATTTGCAAACTGAGAATGCTGGTGGGTCCCATCTCCCTCTATATATTTTAGCATATTAAATTAAAGCAAATGGCTGGGAAGGAAGTCCGTAGAACAAACCAGACAGCCAGCCCCGCCAGCTGCTGCTGGGGCTGAGTGATAAATTTAAGTGCTGCCGTCTAAATAAGTGATGTCTTCACTACCGGGTAGGAGAGGGCTGGGCTTAGCTTTTGGCGGAGTCGGAGTCGGGGCAAATGTACAGAACGCTGAGCCGCTGAGACTGAGGCTGAGCTGCTGAATAAACAACTTTTGCATTTGCTTTCATGAACTCCAGCTGGAAATCGGCTTAGACACGACATCTGGCAAACGTCATTGCCATTGTCATTTATGCTCTTTCCAATGAGCGTATTAGCATGGCGGCGTGGCTAAGCAAATTTGATTACATTTTAGAAACTTTAAAAGCATGCAAGAAATTTTTTAAAATATTACTAACATCTTACTTCTGCTCTCTTATCTAGCCAGAATTTTAATCTTCCTTCTGGTTAGTAACGGCAGCTGTTTTCCATAAATTCCATAAATTAAGTAAATTTTCAGCAAAACACTTGATGATAGCACTCGATACTTCCTATAAAAGACGCCTACTTTCTTCATAAAGTACATCAGTTACAGAACAACCTTCGCCAGAATGAGAACCACAATAATTTTACTGGCCTGCCTAGTAGGCCAAGTTATGTCCACGGATTATGCAAGGGACGAGCGGTACTGCAAAACGAAACTGTGCGCATCGAGTAATACTGCCTGCGGTAACAACGGGGTAAGCTCTTAAGCTAATTTTAACTCGAAAAAATTAAAAACTCCCAATTTCCAGACCCTCATCTTCTGCACTCTCAAGTCCCCCAAAGTGCTGGACATGACCAAGTATATTGCGCCCCTCACCGATCTGTTCAACAATATTCGCAACGATGTGGCCGACGGCAAATATCGGAACCTGCCCGTGGCCGCTCGCATGGCCAAGATGTCCTGGTCGAGCGAGTTGGCCTGGTTCGCCCATCTCGATGTGATTCAGTGCAAGAAGACCACCCACCAGTGTCATAGTTCGCCGAACTTTTACTATATTGGCCTAATAAACGAAGAGGTCTTTAGCCTTTTCGGTGAGAGCCACAGGAAAAACTTAGACATCATGCGCGAGGTCATCGAATATTGGTCGACCGATGTCGGCGCCATCAACCGAAAAGCTGTCCTCCATACGCCTCGCACATTTGAAAAGTCGTAAGTAAACTCAATTCGAGCTTAGATTAATTTTACTTATTTTATTATTTTATTATTAATATTTTCAGAAGAACATTAAAGGCCGCCCTGCTGATTAACGAGCGCAACTCGCGCTTCGGCTGTGCTGTGATTCACTTCAGAAATAACGAGCACTTCATTTTTAGCTGTGCCTTTGCCACGGCCAACATAGTTGGAAGGCCGATGTACAAATGGGGTCTACGCCCAGGTTCCAAGTGCCACGCGCTTGATGGAAAGTTTAGGAAGTTGTGCGCCCACGGGGAAAACTATGACAACCATAAGGGCAATCCATCTTGGGTTGTAGCTTACGAGGAAAACTAAATAAATATTACTTTAATTTAATTTAGTTAAATCTATTAATTATAATAATAATTATTAAATGGTGATTCAGTTAAAATATGCATTCCTTAAAGGAAAATTCCTTTGAATTCCGAATTTAATACTGAAATTATGCATTCTGAGCTCATTGATTTGTCGCCCGAGATTATCGCATCTATAATTCCATTGGATGAGTCAGCTACTCAACCGAAAACCCAAACAACCAAGTGCTCCTCCGCCTGGACACGATACATCATCATCACCATGCTCACCCGCATCTTCCTGGCTGCGACCATTATCCTTTAAAAGCTGCCTTGGACTCAGTGCTTAAATATTTCATAGCCAGCCGGAGACGGAGTCGGAGATAGCAAGGAATAAAAACCAAAAGGCAGAAGACGATGGCATATAAATAATGTAAAAAGTGTGAAATGCGCCTAATGGCGTGCCAAGCCCGGGAAGAGTAACAGGCGGGACGTACCGAAAGGAGCCCATGAAATGGCGCATAAAATGACAATTGACAGCTGATGATATTTTTGCTTGAATGCGCGCTGTCCGTAATGTAACCGTCCTCAACCATCCGTGTATATCATAAATATTTGATCGAACAGCCAGCCAGCCAGCCAGCCAGCCGGTCTATGTAACATTTTCGTTTCTCGTTGCCAGGTGAAGGCTGGAGTGAAATATAAATAAAAACACAATTCCAGTTACAGTTTCGAATTTGTCCACAATCTCAGACTGTTTCATTCGACGAAGTCAAGGATCAGGACGCAGGCTGCACTTTCTTCTATTTATTTTTGCCAACATCTTCGATATGTCGTCGTGCAAGAGCTGTCCCCCCTACAAGTCCTCCGAGCTGGGCGTCTTTTTCCCCGACTGCTTGGAGCGCGTCAGCGGTTATTGCAACAAGAAGAATCCCGGCAACATCCAGAACCTACACATCCTGGCCCACTCGGTAATGCCCAAGTTCTACGACGGCATCGAGCTGGACTACCTGCATCGCCTGGCGCCCAATAAGTACATCACGGCCGCCTGGGTGCTTAGCCATGTGAGGCCTTCAGGATTCCGCTTCGGCGGTCAGTACACTTTCCGCGTCGTGGACGACACAATG
The DNA here is from genome assembly GCA_008042615.1 of Drosophila auraria. Classification (NCBI taxonomy): domain Eukaryota; kingdom Metazoa; phylum Arthropoda; class Insecta; order Diptera; family Drosophilidae; genus Drosophila; species Drosophila auraria. The sequence continues at coordinate 19,651 of VNJW01008614.1, read as the reverse complement.
GTGAGTCTAATTTTAATTGATTAATGCTGGATACTGAGTATTTTTTTAGTACACTCCAACTATTACGGGCGACATACATCCCACGTCGCTGGCGGCCAACCTCAACATCCTTTACTATCCCTTCCAATCGCTGCGCATGGAGGCCGTCATGCAGAAGGCCAACAAGAACTCTCCGGTGGAGAGCCAGTACACGATCGAGTGGACGCGACTGTGCGACACTTGGACGGCCAACTTCTACAATGTCCGCAATGACAATGGACGCTGCACGCTGTCCATGATGCGTTCGGTGAGTGCCCACTGGGCCCTCGGCGGGGAGGTGCTCCTAGAGTGGAATGATCCCGCAAAACTGGACACGGGTCTGGCCATAGCAGCTCGGTAAGCCCGGAATCTATTGAATTTATTTATGGTAAATTTATTAACATTACCCTCTTGTATTCACAGTTACTCGCATCATCACTACTCCTTGGCTGCCTCTGCATCGCGACAGGGCCTGGACATAAGCTACTGGCAGCGCATCCATCCGCAAATCGAGATGGCCAACCTCCTGGCCTGGAATCGTAGCACTCGCAAGACCATAGCCACCATCTGCTATCGGTGGAACTTCTGGAACTCGGCAGTCCACGGAATGTTCGATTCGGACGCCTCCGTGGGCTTCATGTGGACCAAGTGGGTTTTTACATGCTACGTAGTATTTCAAAGATATTAAACCTCTTCATATGCCCTTAGGTATCTCACAAATCTGCCCCTGCAGATGGGCTTCAGTGTGGTCATGAACCTGCCTACGGATCGATTTGCCTTTGGCATGCGCTTCCTGCTGGATCCCAGCGGTTTGAGACGCGGAGAATAACTTTACTTCAATTATATTAATTGTATTATAATTACCAAATTGTCCATTGCATCCCAGTCTTAGTCAAGAGTTGTACAAATTACAAATTTACTGTTTGAAAGCTTTTATTTCATCGAAGACTCCAGCCAGCCTTGTAATAATTTCTAGTTTTTGGCCAAACTTTGCTCAGAAAAGCAACTTACAAAAAAAGAAAATACGAGAAATATTGCAGTACTTCTTCTGCCACACGTTGCACATTAAGAGCCAACACAGTCTCTGAGAAGTTTTCCTCGAAGAAAACTCGCATGCATTTGATTTATGCGCTGCGAAGTCTAGACACTGTAAATATTTTTTAATGCCGGCACGAAAGACCAGAAATCTCGGCTCAAGAGGGAGCTAAGAAATTTATATGTACTTATACAGGGACATGTGTATCTATAAATCTAAAATAAATACAATTTACACAATAAATTCCGACTGCACACTCAGAGCTGAGCTGAGCATAATTTAGCCCCCGAAAAGATAATGGCTCTTAATCCGATATAGAGCTCAGAAATATCCCCAGATGGTTTCCTGCATGACCCATAAACCAAAAAGAAAACGGAATAAATAAGAAGGAAAGAGGAGTTGGCCGAAGCCTGAGGCCAAACTTTGGATTGATTTTTGGTTTGGGCCGGACGACTGAGGCAAACTTTTTAGCCAACTGAATTTTCTTGGGCAAACATTGGTTGGCTTTAATTTCCATGGTTGAGTGAGGGGGTAATGCCATGAAAAGTTTTCAGCAGACCCGCCCAAACATTCACTCATATGAGCAAATATTAATATTTCAATAAATGCTGAAAATCCTTTTCCCTAACTCCCCACCATCAAGGGGGTAAGGCAGTGTAAACTTTTCCGAACAGACCCGGCGGCTAGCCGCCTATCCCTTTACACATTTTCCGCTTATCGACGCCTTTACAAATCATTAGATTTTCATATCCGATGAATTTTACAACAATTTAAGCAACAAAAAAAGAGGCGAGACCGAAACACAAATTTTCTGTCTCCAGCTTTTGCAATTTTTCGGCCTCGATATGTCAATTTGTTGTTTTTTCTCGCTCACATATAGTATACGTGGGCAGGAATAATATGGACGACGGGTGTGGGCGGTAGGAAAAGGACACATCCACAGGAGTGTCGCCCATTTTATGTTTATTTAAACTTTCCTCGTAGGCGGCGAAATGGAGAAATGTGTAAAAAGAACTCAGAAATCACACATAACAATGGCTGCCTGCAGGAAAAGAACAAAGGAAGCGGAGAGAGCGTAAAATAAAATAAAGAAATTCATTACAAATAAATTCTCAGTGAGTGCGTTGAGAGGTGTTTTTCATTCGTCCTTTAATAAAGTATAATATTAACTCCATAATGAAATTAATAAATAAAGATTACAGGCATGCGAAAAATTCTCTGATTGGAAGAAGGCGCTGATTCGCGGAAGGAAAAATAATGACAGGACACCTACTTGAGAGGATTTTCCTGTGAACTTAAATCGTGAGAAAGCTGAAGTATTTAATTCTTATTTTAATGGTATTGCTATTAGCCTTCTATGGCGTTACATATGGGTAAACAGGGCTTAAGCTTACTCTTTAAAAATTGACTTAAAAAATCATAAAAATAATTAAATTCCATTTATCTATAAAAAAAGCTATATTTTCCATTACTTAAAGTTTTAAGATATATGTGTAATGCCTTTTAGATTTAAGAATACTCCTGTCTCACTATAAATTAAGGGATTTAAGGAATTTAAAACCGCTAGAAACGAAATGAATGCCAACAGCATGAACTAAGTACAAAAAAATTAGAACCCACTAACATAAAATACCAAAGTAAACGGAAGAAAAAAAATTACACAAATTTTTCTCGTTCCAGAAGTTTTTGTTCCCTTAAATAGGAAAACAACAAAAATCCACAAAAAGCGATGAACAAAACAACAAAAAAATGCAAAAGAAAACAAGCAAAGAAAAGTGAAGGGAAAAACTTGTTTGCTTGCCACACCGACCAACATTTATGTTTATGTTTCGAGTGAAGAAAAAACGCCAAAAGGGCAAACACACATACCCAAAAACACACATAATGTTTTGCTTGTTTTTGTTTTCCTTTGCGTTTTGGGTCCGCCGAGTGGAAAACATATTTAATTAAAGCTATCCGCATATTAAAAACTTTTTCTCCACTTCCCCTCCGTTCGTTCCCTTCGGTGCTTATGTTTTACACTCGGCTTGAGTTTTTCCTTCTTTTTTTCTCGTTTGGCTAGAAAACTTAAGCTTGCCACATTACGAAGCATAAACAAGGAAATTCGGGAACGGGCATGGCTTTAAAAACAAAAGTGCCCCAAGGCACCAACGGGGGTCACTCAAGTTTTATAAATATGCAAAATTTTAATGAATTTTTGTTTGCTGCCCGCCCGCAAATTGCCCTCCATTTGGCCCCGAAAACAGCACAACCCCCGCAGCACAACAGCGTTCACTCATTTCAATGGGGGTCGGCGCTGCCAAACATTTAAGCAGCTTTAAAATGCGGGTCAGCCCAAGCCGAAGAGGAAGCTGAAGCTTTTCCTTCTCGATAAGAAGGCCAAGAGTGGAAATTAAAGCAAACAAAGGGAAAGGTAAGGCGGAAACCAAGAAATGGGAAGAAAGAAGAAGGGCAAAATGTCAAGTAATATTAATCGGAAGAGTAAATGCTCTTGTGGTTGTGAAAAAATATGTGAAAAGTAAAATAATAGAGCAGAGTAAATATTAATAATCCAAAGCCAAATATATAAATTAAATATTTTATTAATACAATTTATACTTGTAAAATAAATATTGAAGGTAGGTAGGCACATTATCTTTGATCATTTGCATTTAATTATCTTAAATATGCCCTGATTTTTAATGTAAATAAAGATATTTCTCACTTTTTAAGACTCTTCTAGTAAATCCGAAGACAAAAAACTTTAGCAGTCCTCATCCCCAGCCTTATTAAGCCCAAAATGAAAAAACCCTTCTAGGAAAATGCCGAGTAATGAGCTCACACTGCCACACACCCGAGCACTTCCCGCTTGACCAGTTGGTAATTTCACCTCTTGGGCGAAAGTCATAAAATCGTAATAAAATCGGGCAACTTTTTAATTTAATTGGGAACTTTTAACACGGAACTTTTGTATTTCAACGGCTTTCCTTTTTGCTGTTTGAGAACTTATTTCGTTCGCTCTTCTCTTTTTTTTTGCTTTTAATTTAATTCCCCGGCACCGCAAATGCTGTTTGACTTGGCAACGCATTAAACGGGCCGCGCATTAACATAATCAGCTCACATGTGGGCGGGGGGCTAAAGGCGATGCCCCAAGGACGGACGGCAACAAGTGGGTGGCTGTGGCAGTGGCAGTGGCAAGGCCACCGGCATCTGGCTGAAAATTGCGCTCAACTGAATGCCAAGTAAGCAGCCATCGCACAGGGCAGCAAGGTAAGTGGGCTTAAACGCATTAAAAGCCAGCAAAGCGTTTGACCAGCCCAAGAAAGTGGTCCAGAGGATGGACGGGACCTGAGCAGGCTAATGCCCTTGCTAAGTGGCCTGGCTAATGTGATGCTTAGCCTCGGCTTTGCTCCATGATATGTGCACAGGCCAAGAGATATTGGAGTTAAAAGGGAGACCGACACAGTTCCAATCAGGTGAGTACTTGGGCTTTCTGTAACCCTGAATAAGTGGCATTTAAATTAAGAAGATACTTTTTTTTATCAGTATCTAGCTTAAATATTTCTTGTACACCTTTTCCAGCTTTAAAGCCTCCTCCCATTTCAAGAATCCCGCCTTTAGGTCCACACTTTCACCGCAATTGGCGGCCATTTTTATTGGCTCTATTTCCCCGACGCCTTCGCAATAACAAAAGCCAAAGAAGGGAGCAGCTGTTCATCTTGCAACAGGAAACGGAAATTGTCCATGGGTTCCGCCAGCCTTAGGTTTCTTGCCTACGACTGAGCAGAGTGTGTGCTTAGGTGTGCCATGGGCTCGCCAAAGTTCTGCTTTCTTTTCCTCGCTTTGTTTTCCAATATTGAAGCTGCTGCCCCCTTCAACACTTGAGGGAAATGGAACGGCGGACCCTAAGCGCTTCACAGTTGGACAGTTTAAGTGACGTCTGTATAGGTTGTTGCCACTTGTTATTGGTTATGTCTGGAGGGCAGAGAGATAAAGCGGGGATGTGTTTACTTAAACGCACTTCCCTTTTCCGTTGGCTTCCTGGCGTAAATGTTTTCCGAGGCTGAAGAGTATATTCTATAAAGAAGAAGCATTGCCATTCTAGCTTTAAGTATACATAAATACGTGTATAAGCAGCTGAGAATAGGATTTAAATTGCAAATATTTTTTTAACAGCTTTTTGAACTCATTTAAAAAATTTACAAATAAAATAAAATATCCAAAGAATGTTATGTGTAACCCATTCTTTTTTAGCAACGCTCAAAAAAAGTTAATTTGATAAATGCTAAGAAAAAATCCATTTCAATTCAATTTTTGAGTAACCGCAGAAAAGTGATTGGTGGTAGAAAAAATAATTAAACTGTCAGAAGGTCCCGGTGCTGTCAATTACAAGCCGTTTTTCTCCCTACAATTTTCCAGCCGAAAGGCGTGGTATAAAAAATAGTTCATATACATTTGGCGAGGCAAATGCCAATTGCAGTTGGAATGCAAATTTTTTCTCCCATATTTAAATTGAAAATCAAACAGCGCTTGAGCTGTCGAGTGTGCGGATGCGGGACGCTGGTGAGCAGTGTCTGCTCTGCATTTGAAGTGCGAACTGCATAGAATTCTGCAGGCTAAAGTTGAATTTCAATTAAATTCAATCAATTCTAGCTCTATATGGGGGTTTGCATATTTCCTAGAATTCTTCTGAAAATGCTGTGTTGTTAGAGCATAATGTAAATTTATTTATTTAATACACAAGTAGTTTCACTTTAATGTCTAAGCCCACCTAATCTTCCATTTTATACTAGATGCTATTTATTTGAGTATAAAATGATTGCGTAAACTACCATCATAGCTAAAATTCCAAATAAATTCAGTCAACCTATGGTACAGGTGGAAAAACTTGCCGAATGCATTAACCCAAAAAGCTGCGTATACGCAATATAGCTTAATGGGTGGGGAGTTGGCTTAAAGAAATAAAAAACTTTAAAGTACCCTGGCAACTTTTCGATTGCCGAATGAAAATGCTGATGAAAGGTTTCGGTTGGGTGTGGATTTTGATAGAGAGTTCGGGAACTCGGACCCAAGAGGCGGCAAGCTGATACGCCCAGTCGACTTTTTGCGCACTTTGCCACTTGTTTATTTACCGCTCCGCCTCGTTGCCGCCCGGGCAGCTCTCATCAGCTGCGGTTGCAGCTCATAAACGTTTCGCACTACATTAAATTTTATTTAGCACTCTCCCAGACGTTCTCCCGCATCCTCATCCTCTCCTGCCCGCATTCATATTCATTTGTGTTAAACGCAGCGTGGCCCAGGCACACACACACACACATAGGGAAAGGATGCTCCCTGGGAGAGCTCCTGGCACCGCTCGCTTCCTCTACTTTTTTAAGAGCATTCCAAAGTTTGTTTGGGATTTGGAAAGCAAAGAACTTTAAGTTTAAACTTATTTTCAAGTTGCTTGCTCATCAAATTCGACTTTGATTACAGTTCCATTTGCAAGCTGTATTAATAGCAAGAGTTTTGGCATCTCAGAAAGGAAAAACAAATATGTGAATACACAAAAACCATTAAAAATAATTAAAAATGACATCTAACTTTTTTATTTCACTTTTTTTAAGAGATTTTATCCACACAACTTATAGCTTAGTAGCCTTAAAGCTAAGTTTTCATATAAAACTTTGTTTTGTGGTCTCACATAAAATATTCATTCATTCAACTCAACGTCGTCCAGCCTGATGGCCTGTGTGGCTCCAATAAACGCCTCATCAGTTTGCCTTCACCTCAGAGCACGCACATCAAATGAACATTACGCATACGCCGTGCTGTCATGCTCGTGGACAATACAGGCGGCGCACAACAAAGGCTGTCATTTAAGTCAATTGCCAGGAGTCAACAAACCCGAACGCAGACGACAACACATGTCCATGTGTATGCGCACACTGACACGCAGGAAGGTACATATATTTGGCCTCGCATTCTATGGATATGGTCAACAACTCATGCAATTGCGTGCAAATTACCGAATTAGCCGGCGTTCACCTCAACGCTTTTCCCTCTGATGTTTTCCTTTCAATTAAAGCGAGCCCCCAGGATCGGTGGGGCGGCGGGAAAAGTGCGGTGGAAAACGCAAAAGGAGTCGAATGTCCAATAAAAGCGCTGAATGACAACAACGTGCCATAGAAAATTAACTTGACCAGGGACCAGAGATCCGAGCAGACCGGAACCTGCTGCAGCATCAGGCTTAATTCTCTCTTTTTTTTCGGCACGTACTTGATGCAAACTGTTTTTATAGTAAATAGCGGTATGTTCGGCATGTTTCTGTATTGGGAATTTAATGCAAGCAAGTAGGAAAGTTTTATTAAGTTACTAATAAATAAATTATCAACATTCTCTTCTTTAAATTCTGCCTTTGATCTGCTTTAAATTCATTTATAATTTTAAAGCAATACAAATTCCTTCAAAATTAACTTGTTTCCCAATTCGAGAACATCCGGAACACCCCCAAAATAACATCAGCCAGCTTCTCGCCTTTCACGAGCCATCATCATCCTCAATCCGCCGGGTGCAACACGCGTGCGTGACACTCACGTAAGCAAGCAATCCTAAAAAAAAGGAAAAAAGGAATTGGAAGCCAACCCTGATGCTTCTATTAAACTGGTCTGGCACGTTTCAAGTCAAAATGTCATTAAAAGGAGTTTTTCAGCGTGTCCCCCCAGTGTTGGCATTAAGTTGTCCGGTTTCGGTTTCGGTTACCGTTTGGCCTTTTAAGAGAAAATCAATTTTCATAAATTTTAGAGCCGTGCGGCAGTTGCATATGACGACTGCCACACCCAGAAGCCCGCTGCTCCTTTCACCTTTGTCACGAATTTCGCTGACTGTTCTTGGCTTTCCACCATTTTTGGTGGCAAAGTTCGAGGCATTGGCAAAGTTTTCCTGCTCTTTTTTTTTTTTTGGTTTGGCAAACGTGCCGCATTTTTAAATGGTCACGTTTTGCAGTTTAAGCGCCACGGCACAGGGCACCGAAAATACATCAAAAGCGGCGCGAAAAGTGTAAACAGGCGCGTGTTGCCCCGCCCTGCATCGCCGACTTTACGTTGGCCACAAAGTTGCAAGCGACGGGAAAATGAAAAAAATGAATTTGCAGCAGTCTGGCGGAGCAGCAAAGACGGAGAAAAGTACGAAGAGAACTTGGCAAAAGTTTGTAAACTTTTTAAACGCGCATTACACGGGCTGAGCGTGTTCAAGACCTGCGATTTAGCCCCGGCAAAGGCGAAGGAATGCGGTCGGATTGGAGACGTTAAGAAATTGTAACTGAAATTTTGTAGAATACGGAACGAAGGACGACGCCTCGGTATGTTTGATGTATTGGACTGCCGAGTGAATCGAACCCTTTTCGATTAAGCCAACAATAAACATTCGATTTTGATTGGATCTCTTGCTTGGCAGCAAACGAGTTTCTGGTAATTGAAGTTGCGGAAATATAGGAGGAATAGCGAGGCACAGTTGCTGTCATCATCGTAGACAAGCTCTAAATCTGATTTAAAAATGTTTTTAGTAAACATTTGAGGTCAGGCAATATTTAAGAAGCATTTTTATACATCTACTATATTTATTTACTGATACATATAAATTCCCAACAAACAAGCCACACATCACAGGCAACTCAACAGTTTTCAGCTGATAAAACAAGGTGTCATCCCATTTTAAGCCAACTCAAACACCCAGTTAACTCAGCAGCCACGAAAGTTGGCCAGCCTTTAACCTTTCCAGCATTTTCCGCAACACCTGAACCGCCAGCCATCCAACCAGCCAGCTATCCAGCCTGCCAGGCAGCCACCTTCAAAGGAAACAACAAAAAAATAATATGCCGTCATTTTGGTGCAACCACTTAAATGGCAACTGTAATTAGCATCATGGCCGCATGGCAGCTGCTATTAAATAGTCCACACTCAAAGAGCCAGAGCGAGGGGCGAGGGTTGAGGGGCTGAGGCCAACGCGGCGTATACGCAACGTTGGGCGACAAGCGCGAAGAGCAGCGCAGCCCCTGTTGTCGTAAACTCTGCTAAACTGTTTGCCACTTTGTCGCGCAAAATGCTAAACTTTGTCGGCGATGGCGATGAACTCCCTACCAGCGAATGAGGGGGGGGATATTAACCCCTTAGTGGCCTAAAACATTATTTAGAATTTGGAATAGAAAACTAATTAGAGTTTGAATGCAATTATATAAAATAAATTAATTAAAGAAAATTTTAAAAAATGCTGAACTCCAGATACTGATCACAAAACCTATCAGCAATCTTTCATTTAATTAATATAAATGTTGTCAAGTGTTTTTACCCAAAAAATAAATTTGTTAAGTCTCAACAACAAACAAAAATATTTAAAAACTAAACAGCAACAATTTAACATTCTTTCTTAATATTAAAACATATATCTTTATTTATTTTAAAATATTTGTATTTTCTACAGGGTTAACAGATTCGGAAACGAGACCAGAGCCAACGGGTTGAGGAAAACCAAGAGGAGGCATCATCAAAAGGCTTAAGCAGCATCAGTCGCAGTCGCACACAGTTCGCCATCAAAAAATGGGCGATGGTGCTACGCAAACTTTACGAAATAATTTTGCATAAATTTTCGGGGCAAAATTTGCTTTTGGCTTTCCTGGTTTTTCCCAGCCATCCAGCCATCTAGCCGTCCGTGGCCTGACCTGCTCGTTGCTTGTTCCTCGTTCCTCGTTTCGTCGTTCCGGCGTTCCTCGTCGCCAGCTGCGGCTTATTTACAAGTTGCCATAATATTTTGCGTGCCGAGACGACGTCCGCTACCCCCCTGCTGAATTTTCCCCCATTTTCCACCGCGCTGTCTGTTGTCGACAGCCATTTTCACGCTTGAACAAATCACAAGCTGCTTAGTTTCATAATTAGAAGCGTCACATTTTCGGGGCGCGCGCACTCTCGCACTCGTTGTGCTAAAACTCGTTGTGCATTATGGCCGCCCCGAAATGGCAGCAGCCGGGCCCAGATGAACCTGGCCAAGTTGCCTCAAGCCGCTTCGGGCCCCGGGAGCAGCAACAGTGGTGTGTTGGCCAACAGCATCAGTTAAAGTTGGGTAGTCGTGATGTGCCCTTCATATAGAATGCATCAGGCTTGAGCTGTTGAAGAGCTTCGGGAAACTTTTGGCAGAGGTGTAGTTCCTTATAAGGGAAAAAGAGGGGGTATTTCATCGCTTAAATTACAATTATGTTTGAAATAATAGATTAAAATAATTTAATAGTAATTTAACATCATAGATACATATTGAACATAGATTTATTGAAATATTTTCAGAAGATATATCCAACAATTTTATTTTATAAATTTTTAAGCAACAAAAATCTACACAATTTAAATATTATAAATGTGATATTGACTTTATATATTTTTTTTATTTTAAATTCCTACTTTATTTAATAGATTCATTTTACTTTACTAACATTAACATTTTACTTATAAACGATGAAAACTTTTATCAATGCTTTTAAGATTTATTTTATTCTATAATCTGTTTTGACATGTTCTATATTATTTTTTACCATCTTAATTAATTAATAATTAATAAATTAATCACACTTTATCCCTTTAAGCGCCGCCCTTGTCCTTTTAAATATAATGTCAGGCCAGATCACCTAGCCGAACGCCAACCGGAACAAAAGCAAGCCAGGACAAACCCAGGACAAACCGAGCCAAAACCAAGGAACCCTTCAAAAACCGACCGAGCATCCTTCCCACAACTTCCCAAAAGCCAAAAGCCTTCGCTGGCTTGTCATTATTTTAATAAAGTTATTTACCTGAAAGTATGCAACAACATTTGTTTGCCAGCCAAAGTAAGGCATGAAATTAGGCGCAATTGTAACAGAGTTGCCAACTTGCCATAAACACAACGGCAATGACTCACAAGCACACACACACACACACAGTCTTGCAGGGCCGGGACAAAATACAGTGACAAAAAAGGAAACTTGGTCCTTGGAGTGGGTAGAGGACCTGAAGCAGGCTCGGCAGGGCCTGAACAACTTTTGCTTATTTATGTTGATTTTGCAGCCAGACTTGGACCTGGACTTCGGTCGGAAATGGCGAGCATAAATTAAAAGAGTTTTTTGACAACCCTTGGAAAATTATGATACTTATTATTTTGAGCAAAAGTTTTCATTACAACTTCGTCTCGAGTCTCGACTCGACTCGACTCCGCTCGCCCGGAGAGCAGGTGCCACAGCGCGGCGGCATGAGGCCAGCTACAAAGTTGCCGCAAACATTTTTGGCAATTGAGTTAAGCGCAGAATGTTCAGTGCATAAATTGCGAGACTCCCTTGGCCCAGTTTGGGTTTTATGCGCCACTGATAGCCCCGGTATGGTCCCCTCTTGCAACTCAATTCCAACATACATTTGCATGTCAGGACACCTAATCACAAACGGATAATGTCCCATCCGCCCTGAAATGCATTCTCTTCGCTTGAGCAAGGACTTCAAGGACTTGCCCTACCCTCCATTGCGGACCAGAAATCTTAAAGGAAAATTAGCTTTTGGCTTTAAGGCTTAAGCTTTTTGGCAGCGCCAAGCGAAAATCCTTTTTGGCTGTCAGCACGCCACTTGGCAAACAAGGAGCGCAGCCAGAGGAGCCAGAGGATCCTTGCGGAGGACAGTGGTAAGTAAAAGTGGTTCTCTGCCGGGCTGCTGGGCTGGCGGGCTGGCTGATGGCTGGGTGGTGTGAATCCCAGCATCCTAAGTCAGCATAATGCGCTAACAAACACTTTACTTGCCAGTCTCCCAGTGAGTTTGAGACACGACACTGGGCGAAAAATGTCTGGGCGGCTGGGATGATGTGCAGGGTGTGTCGGGTCAGGAGGTGGAGACGTCTTAGAAGCGAATCCCTTACCAAGATGGGGACTTAACGGATTCGGTTGTTTTCTATTTCTCTTCAAACCCGCCTTGCTCTCCGAGGAATATCAAGTTAAATGACCATAAAAGACACGCAAAAGTATGATAAGAGAATATATTTTGAAATATTTCCAAGAATGGAAAGGGATTAAAAGTAAATTAAAGGTTTTGTCATGAGTTTCTTATTGGTAAAGTTAAAAGATTATATTTATACAAAGTTGGGGATATATTTCCCAATAAACAGCCTTAAGCATTAGTTCTTCTGTTTAACATTTTATCCAATCAAATACTAAGAATGTTTAGCTACAATTCCAACTATTTATTCGTAAGAATTGACTTTCCACTAAGCACATTTTCTCTATAAGCATTTTTTACCTCCGTGCATTTGTGGAAATGTAGAAATATTCTATTCGTTGGCCTCCAGCCAAAGGTGTCGCGAATTTTCTGTGCCAGCCGGAATAGCGAAATTGCCATCAGTTAAGCCCGAATTGTAATTGGGTCAATTTTATTTTCCCCCCGTTTATTTAAATATTTGCCAAAAATGTATGTTTTTGTCTGACGACCGCAAGGCGTACACAATTATTTTGCCAACAATTTGGCAAGATGGGAATTTGCCAAGCGCCACACACACAGAACATGCGAGTCACGCAACGAAATTCTTCGTTTTGCATTAGTTTGCATTTCGAGGTTTGCGGAAAGGACAACTTTCGGCAGATGAGTCCTTCTCCACACACAGCCACACTTCGATGTGGCATCAGAGATCTATAGAAAGTTAATTTTGCCTAGTGGATTGTGTGGGGCAAGAGTGATGGGAATCTAGAAAGGAAAACAAACCAGGCTAAGTCTCGGTCTTTCCCATAATTTGGAATTAAGATATACTAACGGCGGGGATTGCGGCTTGTGAAATGTTTCTATATATATAAAAAAACCGAAGCTAAAAAAGAAAATAAAAAATATACGATCTATTTACCATTAACCTTTATCCTTTACCTTTTACTTAATTTAATCTTATATTAAATAAAATAAATATTTTTTTAAGTTCAGTTCTCCTTGGAATTTAACCACATTGGCATCTCTGACTCCCCAAAATCCCGCTCCTGGCCTCGGAGAAACTTTGTATGGCGTTGACACTGACGGAGAGACAGAGACCGAAGTTCGGAAGGAGTTTCCTCAAGTGGCAAGTGATTGTTGCTCGCTCGGCATCCTTGCTGCTGTTTGCTCATTAGTTTCGGGCTTATGGCTATTTGAGTTTGGCATTTATTGATAGTTGCCGACTGCTGGGGCAGCCCCGTAATGAAATAATTGATTGGCTTCGGGCATTGGTTTATCGATAAATAAGGTGCTAAGTGATGACTAGACAATTCTTTCAAGCAGCCAACCTAATAGAATTCTCCAGCCAAAAGATAGACAGTAGTGAGTTGTTGGATTTCCCACTGACCAGCTAGGGTATTAAATTACCAAAACATTTTACCCGACAAACAAATCTCACGCTTGACTTCTCGCCCACAGAAATCATTTTTAAATTCCATCAAATCGCTGGGGAAACAAATTTTAGTTTTTGCGGTTCAGAAATGCACAAAACAAAAGGCCCAAAAATCCGAAATGAATGCTTAAAAATGTATAACTCAATGAACATGAAACACAAAACAACAATAAGCAAAAAATACAACAAGAAGGACGAAATGCTTTCACGCAGTCAAAAATCGTTTGTTAGTTTTTCTCGTTTTTTTTTTAATTTTATTTGAAACTCTTCGGCTGTTAAGTCGCTGGCAAAAAACAACAAACGGATACGAAAATGTGTTCAAGTGAAATAAATTACTTTATGTGCTGCCAACACAACAACACGACAGAAAAAAGCAAAAGCAGCGGCAAGAGCAAAAGCAGAAGCAGAAAATAAAATGGGAATCCCACAAAGCGAAATCACAAACAAAATGAAATAAGAAACAATGAGAGAAAATAAGACAGCACACGGAATGGCAAATGAAAAGCGCGTAAAATAAATAAATAAAAATTCAAACTGATTATGCATGGCGGAAAAATCCGATTTTTTTATATTTTTTTGTATTTTAAGGTTGCAGCAGTCGGCATTCGGCCTCCCCCTTTTCAGCCAAACACCACCCAATTTCCCGGCCACGCCCACAACTAAACTGTGAAAATGGCAGACAGCAATCCACACAAATCACAACAGAAAGCAAAAAGCAACCAAAAAGGCAAAAAATTTGCATTTTAATGCGCTTCACTTGTTTTGGCAACGCCAAAAAGCAACAGCAAAGCGAAAAGCGGGATTCTTCTCTTCTAGAAAGGTTTGAAGAAGGGGTTTCCCCCAATAGAGACAATTGCAAAGGCAATGCACAGATTCTCTCCATTCTATGCATTAGATATAGCTTCAGTCATTCAGCAGTTTGAAGAAAAGCTAACAAAACCAAGAGAAAAGTACCAAATAAACAAAATATCCTAAGAATAAGAAATAAGGATAATTGATAAGGGTTTCATTCCGGATTGATTTTAATTAAGTGAAGATAATAGTTATTTTGAATGTCGAGCGGTTCTGATAACCAAAGCAAACGTGAATTTGCGCCTTACAGCACAGTTCGGGGCTTTACAGCAATAATCGATAGATAGCAGAGTAGCTTACAGCTACATGTATGTTATACTTTCACGTTCAGATAAATTTTAGGAGGGCAGAAAACCTATTTATTTTACTATAAGTTTATCTGGTGATTTTCTTTTCCGGACAGATAGCTATCAGGCACTTTGGCAGTGAGGTCAAAAACCGACCCTTAAATAAATACACAATATGTATAACTTAGGAATCATCTACTTAATTAAGAAACTCAATGTCACAAAATAAAAAATAAAATTAAATATTTTAATTCCAACATACATGGATTTTTCAATGAACTTATAACCTGAACTTTTCAAATACTTTGCTGAATAATAATAATACGCAGCCCTTTACAAATTCAAATAACTATCAATTTGGCTTATATTGTGTACAAAGTCGGTACTCCAATATAAAAAACTTTTTCTATAAAATCAGAATAAAAAAAGCAAAACAAAAAAAGAGAGATGAAAAAGTTTTTATACATATTTAGCCCCTTACTTTATCTGCCGGTGTTGGTTAGAAGTGTCATTGCTTATTTTCCTAGGCTATTTTCGCCCTACTCGGTGTTCCTTTCATTGCGACCACAAGAAGAATCTATTCTGATAAAAATACGAAACACAATAATCAAAAATCATGGCAACAGACATTGAAATGACACCTGTCTGTCAGTTGAATAGTGCTCCGGTCCCTCTGCTCGCTTGATTTGGCCTAAAAACTTTTGAATTTGCATATTTCAGTAGCCGGAAAAGTTCCTTTCATATTTTTAAACCCTCTCCGCCGGTTGATGTCTGACAGTTGCCACAGTCGTTTTGCATTTCCTATTGTTTGAGAATATACAGCCGGGAAGAGAGAGACTGACTTTTCCGATGCCTTATTGGTGTGGCACCTAAAGGTGTTGTTGCATCCACCTCAGTCGTGCATCTAAATGTATTTTACAATATTTTTTGCACTCCCTCTTCATCCTAACAGCCACTGAGTGACGGAGTGTCTATAGAATTATTTTGCACTATTTCTATGAATTTATTGATTGAGGTTGGCAAAGTGAAAATACGGAAAAGAGCACAACATCAGACTGTGAGAGCTGGAAACAAGACAATATTATAAATATTGAATTCAGATTACAGTGACAAAATTTAATGATGATATATATATTAACGAAAACTATAAACATTAAATATGGAAAATAATTCAAAACTGCGGATGAACTCGATACAAATACAGTATACAAACGCTAAGTGTTTGTTATTTAATTTATTCATTCGTCATTTCTCTCATATAACAATAGTCAAATTCCCCTCAAAATAATATAATACAATATTTTTAGGAACCATCAATAAATAATCCTTTTTTATTAAGCAAATGCAAATATTTCTCAACCTGTATTGAATCAAGAGCAACCACATTTGTTTGCCGTGTTCCACATGCCATTGGATAAAGCTCATTGAATCATTTGCCGGCAAAATTCAGCAACAACTACAGAAAGGACACTAATAATAAGCATATGCAGCTACGAGCAGCAATTGACGTTTGACAGAAGGACGAAGGGATGTGGGTGTGGGCGATGGAAGAAATACACCAAAACAAAGCCCTGCCAATGCATTGCTGAAAAAGTTTAACATCTATCTTTTACTTCCGAGTTTTCCCCCTGTCCTCGCCGCCTCACTCTTATCGGTAGCTGTCATAAAAGTGTAGAGCATTTTCAGCTACGTCATCATCAGCAACAATGATGCGGAAAGGGGGAGGTTGGCACGGATGGAAAATTCTCCCTTTTTTAAGCCACGCTGCTCACCCTCATACCTTGTCAAGTTGTTCGGAAGGGGGCAGGGACGAATGTTTAGAGTCTATAATCTTCAAATAATGGAAAAACTTTTGCTGTTAAGCACGAGGAATGCCAAAGCTTAGATTTGTCTTTTATTTTCTGCTCTTCATTTTTTCTTTGTTTCTTCTTTTCCCACACCAGCAACCACATTGCCAAGAGTTTGGATATTTTTGTTCTTGTTTTTTTGGTTTTTTATTTTTCCTTTCCATGCAGTTGACAATCCTGGCAAGAGTGTTTGTTGTCGCTACTCACTCGATTTTCAATTTATTTCGTTTGGCAAGTGTGTGTGTGTGGTAGTTTTTCCCTGAATTTTTTTCTCTGGATTTTCTTTTTTGCTGCTGCTTCTTTGAACGAAAACTTCATCAACTGTTTTGCTTCTACCTGTGGCTTAAAGTCTTTCAGCCAACACCACAATCGGTACACTCCACCTCGCACACTCGCCTCCCCAGCTCCCTTGAGCAATCAGCCAACATTTTTTCCTCTTTCAATTTTATTTTTCACTTTTTTCCTCCTTTTTTCTTGTATTTTTGCTGCAAATTAAGTTTGTGTTAAACGGCGAGAGGGAGCTGGAAGGGAAACAGCAGCAGAAGCATTTATGCCTTTGTGGCAAGTTAATTTCAATTTTATTGCCAATTGATTGGGATTTGAATGGAATGGAAACCTCGGCGGCATTGGCAATGTGTCGCCAATAAGCTATTGGCAAGTGGCATTGGCCCTAAGCCATGGCTGATTAATTTCTCACATTTCAATTGAAAACTCGTCCATACAAATGTCAATGGCAAAATACAAAATTACAAATGTTCCGCACTTGGTATTTCCACTCGCCACTCGCCCTGATTGCAAATAAAAGTCATGCTATGGGAGCGTGAAAGTCCATTTATTCTGACATTAAAAAGGAACTTAAAATATATATTTAGTTACAAAAAAAAGAATGAGTATTAACGCAGTATAATAAATACCCATATTCCTCAGTTCTACTACAGACCATCGGAGGCCTCATTTTCAACGTCCTCATCGTCGCTGTAGATATTCTCGGCCATCTGCCAAACTTGCATGATATTATCCTCAGACACCGAGCAGATAATCCACGGTTCGTTGGGGTTCCAGGAGAAGTCACTAATCTTCGCCGTATGACCGCCGTGAATAAAGAGCAGTTCGGGCGGTCCGTCCTCAGCATCCTCCAGACTCTGCTCCTCACCGATTTTGGACAAATCCCAAATATGCAGACGGCGGTCAGTGCCCGAGGAGGCCAAGATAGTCTCATTGTGCGGCGACCACTGAACCTGGAAGATCTCGTCCTTATGCGACTCGAAGGAATGTAGTTTCAGCTTCAGATTGCGCAGATCCCAAAGAGCCACGGTCTTGTCGGCGGAGCCGGTCACCAGTATGAACTCCGAATAGGGATTGAAGCTCAAGCAGTTCACCTCAGCCGTGTGGGCATCCACGGAAAAAGACGGCTTGGAGGTATTGCTGTTGCGCGTGTCCCAGATCATCAGTTTGTTGTCGCCGGCCACAGAGCCAAAGACCGACTCGTGAAGCATGTGCCAGGCCACATCCTCGACGGCAGCGGTGTGCCCGGTAAAGATGTTCATAGCTTCAATGACACGGTTTTCCTTGGGCGTGGCATTAATGTCCCACAAACAGATGGTGTGATCATCGGAGGACGAAAGTAAGTGACCTTCGAAGAAAGCAGGGATTGTGATTGAATTTTCCAGAAACCGAAAACAAAATGCGCTTACCACTGAGATTGGGATTCCAGGAGAGGCCGAAGCCCTCCTTTTGGTGGCCGCGCAGTCGCAGGTCCGGCTGACACTCGTCGGATGGCTCCGGCTTGCTGGAATGCTTCGTGCAGTCGAACACCAGGACATCGCTCGACGGCGACTTGGTGGCAATCACGCATGCGTTCTGGGGCATGTAGCGTGCCCGGTTCACCTCCCCGTCTTGGTTGATCTCGATCTCGATTTCGAACTTGCCAAACACAGAGCCAAAGCTGCCAAAATCGCCCTTCTTGTCGTTGTAGGACGCGTCATCGAACTCTGCGTCCTCGTTGGGCAGCTGCAGGCTAGCGATTATCACGTGATTCTGTCCGTCGGTTGTGTGCGTGCCCAGGATGAGGCGGTGCATTGAGTAGTCTAAGTCGTCCTGCTTGGTTACGTCCGGCAGCCACTGCACGGTCAGCGAGGGCCACTCCAGGGCGTGCGTCATGACTAGATCATACAGGAAGGGCGTGTTCTTCTTCCATATCTTGTATTCCTCGTTGATCACACGCTCCTCGAGGGCGTCGTCAAAAGCTTCGGCGGCTTTGAAGGGACTTAGCCGATAAGACCTTTAAGTTTTCAGAAGAAAATGGTGGACTTACCATTACTGCCGCGATTTGCCATGGCGTCAAAAGTTGGCAAGAAAGCAAAAGAAACTGAAGCGACTAAGCACGTGTAGAGATTGGGTCAGATAATAAAACGTTATGGAACTAATAGCACAACTATAACTAGGACCGGATTAGATCCTAGAGCAGCGAAACCGAATTCACTTCGAAAAAAGGAAGAAAGTAGCCTGCGCTAAAGGGAATAAAGCAAATTTTCCTTCTTATTTAGCAAGCTCGTCACTTCTAGGGATGCAAAAGATTGCGCGTCGGCAAGGCTGCATACTCGATACCGATAACGATAGCAGAGATACAAGCTATGCCGCATTTCCACTGTTAAGGAATTTTGCGATGCGCCACTTGGCACATTTTTTCTTCGTGTGGATTTTAAAATAATTACAATAATTTTAATAATCAACTTTTCGTAGTTCCCACCAGCGTCTACGATTGTTTCAATCATCAGTAATGGCGTTAATATTTTCGTGTATTTTTTCAATTAGACTGTAAGGCCAGGCGCACACTAGCGGCTGAAAGCGGAACTTATTGCTGAGATTATAAGCGAGCTGATAACTTCAAAGCTCCTCAGCGAGCTGAGATTTTTTAACCGCGCACACCGACAGCTTCAACTGAAGCTGACGCTGATTACAAATAAAATTAAATTAACTTCGAAAATCGACTAATTTGGCCCGATCATTCCAATGGCAGCTATGTGTATGTTATAGTGGTTAGATTTGGATAAAATTTTAGGTGTATGTCTATATTTGAACTAAAAGATCATTTACTATTTTTTAATCTGATATTTTAAAAAACAACGAAAATCTGACCATTTGGCCCGATAATTCCTATGGCAGCTATATGATATAGTGGACAGATCTGGCCCGTTCCGACTTATATACTTTCTGCGACAGAAATAAGACTATCTGCCAAGTTTCATTCG
>VNJW01008613.1:0-37516 GCA_008042615.1 Drosophila auraria | reverse complement strand
AAGAGATATTTATTTTTGCAACCTTAACTGCGGGATACAGATTTTAAGGTGCTGGTTTTAAAAACTCTAAACCTCTTACCACAAGGGGGAAAGTAATAGAGTGTCTCGAAGGACCAAAATGAAAAGAGCGCCCAATAATTACGACGTCTTCATTTGCTGAGTTTTTGTAAGAAACTGATTTTATTTTTAATAAGTCCTAGCTTAGGTAGCTAACATGAAAATCTTATGTCTAGTTTTATCTTCTAGACCCACGCAGATCGCACATCTGCTCGTGTTATCTCCTGAGGTCCCTCGCTGTGGGTTTCAGATTACATTTACAATATTTGTCAAGTGTTTTGGGTTAGGCCCAAGTGGCCGCTGTTTAGAGATACGCGCACATGCGCTCAGCAGATCACAGCTGCATCGATTTGTTACAGATCTATGTACATATGTTTGTTTGTATGTATATATTTATATATAAACGTGTTCATGTTTGAACACTGGGCTTGCATTTTTTTTATAGCAACTTGAGGAAGAAATATCATATATTAATCACAACGAAGACTCTAATTATGACTTGGCTTTCGTTATTAACTATAATACTGCATAGGCTTTCTGTTAGCATTCGTTACCAGGGTTTTTCTGGGTAGTAATTTTTTATTATTCAAACTATTATCAGGAATTGTCATTGATTTGCCGCATTGAATAATTTTGAATCCTTTTGCCTTAGTCCCTAGGCATTTTTTAGGTTTGTATTTTTATTATTAAAATTAAAAGAAAGAATTTTACCTATTTCATTAAATAATCTAAATTATTTTGTCTTTCGTTACTAAATTAAATATTTCAAAGGCTCTGTGGCTGGCATTCGTTATCAGGGATTTTCTAGGCTTTTATTTTTATTATTAAAACTTAAAAAAAAGGAATTATCATTTATTTATCTCATTAATCTAAGAAGGGCTTGCTCTATGTTGGCCTTCGTCACTAGGTTGGGAGTTTTATTATTAAAACTATAAATTGCAATTATCATTAATTTATCGCAGGGATTTTCTAGGTTGGCATATTTATTATTAAAACTTAAAAAAAAGGAAATATCATTTATTTATCGCATTAAATAATCTAATAAGGGCTTGCCTTTCGTCACAAAATAAAATATTGCATAGGCTCTGTGTTGGCCTTCGTCACTATAATTGTTTCTAGGTTGGGACTATTATTATTAAAACTATAAATTGCAATTATCAATAATTTATCGCAGGGACTTCCAGGTTTTTATTATTAAATATTCAAAAAATAATAAAGTATTATATAATATAATATAATTAGGTCTTGCCTCTCGTTACTAAATGCAATACAGCATAGTCTCTGTGTTGGCCTTCGTCTTCATTAACTTTTCTATGCTTGATATATCTTTTTACCTTCAAAGGGCATTCAAAGTTCGACTTTGGCTCGCAGCTCTCTCAAGGATTGTTCGCTTTTATTTTTGCTTTTACCAAGGATACTTTCAAATCGCAGCAGTCCAACGATTCAGCCGCATCCTGCCAGATTCTTCGGCAATACAGGCTGAGGAGTAGGAGGAGGAGGAGGAGGGCAGCACCCCTGAGTCAACTGCGGATTAATTAAATACTCATATATGAAAATGTTTGGCCGTGCGCAGGGACGCAGGACGAAGGACTCCATGAATGGAGCGGACCGACGTGGACTGACGTGGACCGTGTGCCGATGCCATTGTTTTTTATATCTCAATGCTCGTCGCTGGGCTGGCCGGCACAATGGATGTGCTCTGGGAGAGGGAGAGAGAGAGGGATATGGAGATGGAGATGGTTTGCATCCTGCAAACACTCGCAAATGCATATGAATTCCAATTATGTGTATGATTTGCAGTGTTTGCAAATATTTGCATATTTCTGTTTACCTTTGGTTGCAATTTTGTCGGTTTCTTTCAGGAGTCCGCATGTCGTCCTTTGGCAGGATGGCAGGCACATCTCCCAGGGAACTCTGAGAGATGCCAATGGTAGTTGGAATTTTGGGAATGAAAATGGGTAATCAACTAGCTTCTTCAACCTGGAAAATTGAGTAAGGAAAGGGGGAGCACACTTTCCTGTATTGAGGGTAAAATTAGACCCAAGATTTCGAATTATCATTTATAACAAATCACTATTGATAAACTTTAAATATTCATTGCAACTTTAAACCTTCTTAGCCGCAACAATAAATTTGTTCATGGCTTTTTGGAATTTTCCTGACATTCTTAAGGCCAAAAGGAATGTTTCTTTTTAATTTCCGCAGCAGGGCCTGACCTGCTTACTTAATTGCTGGCCGCTGAGAATAATAATGATAATAATTTGATATGAGACCACAAGTGGGACGAATGACAATACGCTGATCTCTGGATCTGGATCGGCGGTCGCTGTTAATTGCGGATCATCAGCTCGACGACGGATTTTGGGGGCAAACTCAGCCATAATGACATCTCTGGACTTGGGGATGCGGAGATGCGGCGATGCGGCATTCCAAGTTAGAGAACATCCCGTTCCCGTCTGCAATTAATGGCTTAGGCTTCTACGTGCTCTAAACCAATTACGAAGCCAATCGGCGGTATGACACGAGTCTCTGGGCCAGAAGTTTTCTTCTTTAATTTTTTTCTTCCAGAGATTTTCGTGGCCTTTGTGTCGCTCCCGGGAGTCGATCCGGTCCCCTTGATAATGACACTTCAGCGGTGGGGCACTGACACTTCAGTTCAGTTGCAATTTCGGAAGTGCGGAGTCGGGACAGTGACACTGGAGTGCTCTACATTTTAGGGAAAATAAAAATATGTATAATTTATTACATTATTATTTTTTTAATATTATTATAGTGTTCATGAAAAGCGAATTTCTTATAAACATACGTTATATAGGTTATAATAGACAATGTGGAAGATTAACCTGGCTCGAAGGACTAAATTAAATTAAGTAAGGAAGTGAGGGATATGGACAACGAATTTGGCTAGCTCTATCTAGACTTAAGCTGCTAAATATGAGGGAGAATACAAAATAAATACATATATATTTTACTACATTATTAATTATTAAATATTAAGGGGCTAACCTGGTTCGAAAGACCAAACTAAAATAAATTCAGTGTCAGTGACTTTGTTTTGCAATATCCTAAGCTTTTATATTTTAGGGAAAATACAAATATATAATTCTTTTGCGTAATTAATTATTAAGCATTACTACATAATTAATTATTAAATATTATTTTAAGCTAAATAAAAAGGGTATTCCCTATAAATATACGATACATAGGTAATAATAGTGAATGTGGAGGGCTTAACTGGCTCGAAAGACCAAATTTTATTGAAAAACGCGCAAGTCAACGCCTTGTTCTCGAATATTTATTATTTATTTTATATATTGTTTATAATTGTGTTACTAATGATAAATGATCTAACCTTTTAGAAACTTATTCATAATTATTCATAAGCTCCCGTTTTATTTTTAAGCTCAACTTCACTCAACAATACCAAACTCACTGAAAACGTTAGGGTATATGGAGGAGTTGCCTCCTTGATCTATTCCGTCCCTGATCGCAGCGATCGCAGTGATCTGGTGAAGGTTTTTTCTTAGTTTTTCCCGGCCTTTTCCCCTTTGATGGCTGCCTTTCGGATCGTGATTAATTGGAGAGCGACTTGGCGATGGAGCGAGGAGTGAGGAGTGAGGTGCCGGGCTTGTTCGGGTTGCCAGGCAATGCTTTTTACCTAATGTCTGGCCCCTGCCCATCGCCCATCGTCGCCCAACTGCCGTATTCCAAACTCATCTCCAGCCTGCCGCCAAGCATTGATGTGAACCTTAATTATAACGCCATCGAGCTGCGTCATCATTTACCAAACGCCACCAAGCACATGCCCGAATCAGGGCAGTCATTATTATTACTATTATTATTATTATTATTACGGCCATGGCCGGCCTGGTTAGGCATACAAGTCGGGGAAACTTCCCGCACACACAGCTCTATATGTTGTGGGATAAGTAAAGGTTCCACTCACATTTGCACTGCCTTCGTTCCCAAAGGATACTGGCTTGTTTGCTCACAACTCCAAGGTCCTTGGCCAGGCTGCAAGTTTGTAGTCTTTGACTCTCGGAAATTGTTAGTCAAATTATTGAGTTGACATTGCTTTTAGGTTGCTTTCTAAGGGAATTTAGAGTGCTGGATTTTGAAAGCAAAAAAAAAAAACAAGAAGTAATAATATAAACTGCTTGAAATAAAGTTATAAAATTTAATTCGATATGGAATTAAAATCGCAGTACTAGATGTATTTTCTTAGTCCCGTTTTCAATCCCGTTTTTAATTCCAAACTTCTCAGATTCAGACATTGAAATTAAACCAAAAAAATGTTTATTGGTCAGGTTCGTAATCCTAAAAATGATTAAATTATGATTTTGTTATATTTAAACTTTGTTGTAAAAGAATTTGTTTTATAATTGGGATTTACAGGTCTGCAATTCGTTATAAAATTGAAGTAGTAAATAAATTTCATTAAATATAAATTTTGATTTACAGCTTTTGTTCCCCAACCGAGTTTCGATAGCAAGCTTTACAGACCAACCTCCTACCCATCGGTCCACGCAAGCGAATCAAAGGGAAGAGAGAGAACTCGAATACAGTTCCAAAGAGAGAACCCAAAGAAAAATATTTATCCCGCTCTCTGCTAAAAATATATGGTTTTAAGAATTTTGAAGGTTAAATCAGGAGTTTCTAGGCTTATTTTGTTTTAAATTATTTTTTTTTGTAAGCCCGAATCAGAGTTCATTTCACTTTTAAACCCTGAGCTCGTACTTACAAATTCTAAGAAATCGCACGCAAAAATCAATCAAAATATTCTTGGTTTGTTCTTAAAAACTTTAAGAAATCGCATGCATTTTCCGAGAATCTTTTTTATTTGTAAAGCAAATCCTGTTTGCATATAAACCATTTCTCTGATTCCTTTTTTTTACAAAAACCTTTATACTTGTGAGCCTTGTTCCAATATTGGCATTTATGTTTTATGTTTGGTGTAACCGGGCTTCTGTTATTCTCCGTGTGTTTGCTCGAAATTAAGACAATTATAATTTCCATAAGTCCTCGCAGCGAACAATGCCAAATAGGGCACCGAGCAGCAGAATCCCTGCCGGATTAACCTGGAGAAGTTGAGCCGAGAGAGTCGAGGCAAAGGAGGCTGCGGATGCAAAACACGGAGGATCCGAGATACGGAAACCGAAACCGAAACCGAAACCGAGCACAAACAGGACAAAGGCACAGTGTTGCGAGGGAATAATTAGAATAATAGGTCAAGCGGCTGCAACAAAGGCCCACAATGCCGGGATCCGCACTGATCCTGCTCTGAGCCCGGGTTCCAGGACGAGCGTAGCGCCATGCGCTTAGCCTTAGCGCACCGAGACAATGGGCATGGCAGGGTGCCGGAACAGGTTGCTGTTATCCCTTGCCAGGACCTAGCCCAGGACCTGCAAGGCCAAAGACAATGGCCTGCGAATGGCAAAGGCAGGCAAAACAATGCGGCAAAGCGTTAAATACTGAGTTCCCTGAGCTGCTGAGCAGCCAAGTGGCCAAGGATGCTGGCGAAGAGTACACGGTAGCAGTGGCAGCGGCAGGATAAACGGCACAAAGGGGCAAACACAACTAATTATCCTATTCACTGCAAGTGTGTGTAATTACTCAGCTTGAGGAGAGGCCGGGAGACGGCTACCCTGATCGATACTTGTCAAGTCCGATCCGAGATCTATCTCCCTTTGCTCCTGTTGCTGCCGCAGCGCGACCCTAAAGCCAATTACCGATTTTATCTGGACAATTGTAAGCGTTTTCCTTTCTTTTTTTTCTCCTTATTTTTTGCACAGACTGTGACACCGAGTGTCCTTTAAAGCAACTGTCGTTGATCCCGGCCCCCCGAGCATACGGCGATCATCAATCAACAGATCAAGTCTCCGGTACCTGTTCAAGCTATCCAAGTCCGCGTCCGTGATCTGGCATGATTTTGTTTTCGGGCCAAGATAAATCGAGCGAGTGTTCGCACCCCGTCGATAAGCAGTTAATTATATTTATTCCCATCCTGTGCTGCCTCGGCGGCTCGCTTTGAGCCTCACTTCGAGCCTCAATTCGAGCCCGATACGCCCGAGACCGAGACCCTTACGCATTATTCCAAGTACGAGTACGCGTGTCTAGTTGCACTTTTCCCAAGTTTCGGCGCCAAGGATGATTAATCAATGGCAGTCAATACATCCATCCATCCATCCAATCTGTCCGGCATTCGTCGTTGCAACATCACCCATCTGCATGTCCAAGTCGGAGACCGAGTCCAAGACCCAGACTGAGACCGAGACCGTATAAATCATAATTCCGTTTCCAAATTATACATCGTCAATCAATATAATGAAATACATTTTCGGTTTTCGGTTTTCGGTTTTCGGGTCCCTAACGCAAGTAATCTACCCAAAAGTGAGCCAGCACTTTCGATCGAACCCTTCTCGGGATCGAGGGCCGATCGAAGGAAAAAAGTGGGAAGTGTCGCAACACGAGAGAAATTACGAGACAAAAGATATATACTACGCCCCAAGACGTTGCCACCTCGAGCCCCGAGCACCGATCCCCTGGGGACATGACCAAGCTATACTTTCTAGTAGTTGGAAGTTATATTCAATCTTTATACTTAATTACCTTCGTGGGTTTTTTTTTTATAATAAAAGGGATACAGGAAATTCGATTTCTAATATAGTTTTAATACAAGAAATAATAATACTTAATACTACTTAATATAGATACAAAAGTTTCTCAAAAAAAGTCCAGAATTTTATTCTTGATTTTCAGCATGCGATTGCTTAAAATTTTTAAGTTTGAATTCTGGCTTAAATGGTGAAATGAAACCGATTCTAAAATAAAATGATGATATTATTCTATAGATAAAAATCATTATGTATCCCTAATTACGTATTTTTATTATGTTTATTCCTCACCATTTTCAGGCCTGGAATTCAAGTTGAATTCTTAATTTTAAAAATCATTTAAAATTTATTTAGTTTATATATTTCTTGATTTAAGCTTCAAAATTCTTAAAAACTTATATTTTTAGCTGAGAGGAGGAGAAATATAATATTTTGAATTCTCCCTTAGGACAATAGTGTTTGATTTGCCTGCGTGGACCGATGGGTAGGCGGCCGGTCTGTGAAGCTTTATATCGAAACTCAGTCGGGGTACAAGAACTGTGAGTATAAGCATATATTTAATGAGATTTATGTACTACTTCTATAGTTTAATAGCAAATTGTAGCCCTGTAAATATAAATTATGAGGAAAGTGTAAGTATAACAACAATTTAATTTAATGATGTTTAGGATTAAGAATTTGAGGTCTGGTCAGGGTAAAATGTAGGTTTTTTTATAATATTTTGGATTTCTGAATTTAATAATTCTTATTAAGAAATTTTGAATACTCGAAAGTATAAAATTCAAGTAATATAGTAAAGACTCTATTTCGATATTATTAGTCAGCCTCAAGTCTAGTCATGTGATTCCATATGCTTCCCTATGCTAAGTTTCTATAGTTTGTAGATTCCATATAAAAATGGAGAATTTCAGCTTTAAAATCTAATAAAATGTGCCCCTGTCACCTGAAGTTCCGCATTCATTAAGAGGCTTTTCCCAGCACTAATCAGATAATTTGGAATTTGGAATTTGGGTTATTAAAAGGCTGCACATGGAGAATATATAGAAAATCCATCAAAGTATTCGTGGCACATACATATTTAGGTAATCTGAACTCGAACTCGAGGGGTCTATGTACAGATTTCGACAATAATTGCAAGGGCAGGGGCAGGGGCTGAAACAAACTGTGTGTTGTGTGTTGTGCACAGCACAGAGCACACACACCCCCATGGAATTATTATTCCGATGTAAATGGCTCTTCAAAATCATTGTGTGTGCATGCTGCATGCGGTGGTTGTGGACTTGAATTTGAATTTGAATCTGAATTTGAATGCGAGTGCGAGTGCGAGTGCGAGTGCGAGGCGAGTGCGTCGTCACTGATTTCGTTAATGAAATTTTTCGTCGACCGAGAGGGACTGCTGCTGGCCACTCCCCTTGGTCCAATTGCGTATTATTCGCTGCGCTCGCTATCGCTATCGTTCGACTTAGTGGTTCGTTCGTTCGTTCCAGGGCAAAAGGGTTCGAATCAAATTATTTTCAGAGCTATATCTCTGTGTGTGTGTGCCGTGCCTTTGTTGCCGAGAAAGGGGTGAAAAATCCATCTCTAATACTGGCCTTTATTAAAAGGTTAACCCCCCATCTCTATATATTTTCCAAAAGTTTATTTCTCACCATTTTCATAAAAATCATTTGACATTTAGGTGATTTTTCATTTTTAAGGCAACGAATTGTTAATTTTAAGAACCTCTTGTTGGCTTTAAGCTCTTTCCGATATATTTTAAAGATTTTATTAAATATACATTAATTTAAGCTCGTCAAAAATCTGACCAAAGACAAGAAGCAGCTTTTTCAGAAGGTAATAATTTCATGCACATTAGTATCAGTCAGCAAGAATTTCCTTTTCTGTTTCTTTATTAATTTTAATTACCAATTAATTGCATCGTACATTACCCTGAAGTAATGTACAAATAAAGCAATTTGGGTATATTTTATGTTTTCCTAATTTTTTCCAACAAGTTATCTTTATTATTCGTATTGAAAACAATATGTTAATGCTATTAATAACAAAACCTAAGAGAATTAAAATCAAATCATAGCAGCAAGCGCCCTTTTCTGATGCAGATTAAATAAATGATTAAAAAAAGAACCACAAGGATATGTTTTCTTATAGACTACAAAATAAACTAATTCCTAATCTAAGAAATTTGTATAATTTTATCTGTATTAAATGGAATTAAGGAGGAGAATTAAGGAATTAAAATATGAACAAAGATAAATTAATAAATATACAAATTTTCGAATTTGAATTTTCTAAAAATCTGGAAAATTCTTTACAAGGAAACATGTTTTTAAGCCGACTAGAGTGACCTAGTGTAAATTACTAAGAGATTGCTAAACATAAACAATTTTTAAAAGGTATACATCATGATTTTAGAACATTGTAATTTTATTTTTTATTTTTCTGTTGACTCACCAACAGGTAATTTATAAATAATATTTTGCAGCGCTAAATTTCGGTAAACCGAAATTTGTATACCCTTGCAGTCTGCAATTGGAGATTATTGAAAATCGATTCATTTTGGTTACAGTTGAAAAAATATCTTAGTTTGTAAACATTTTACATCTTACATATAGAATTTTATATTTTACATGTAGAACTTTACATTTTACATGTAGAATTAAATATTTTCATTTAAATCGACCGATCGTTTCTATGGCAGCTATATGATATAGTTGTCTGATCTTAATGAAACTAAAACCGTAAGTCTATAACCGCAAAAAACGGCTATGTCTTGAAATTGATTGATATACGTTGAAAAACATAGAAGTTACAATTTTTTTTTACATTCATTTCGATATTATTCCTATGGCAGCTACAGGATATAGTGGTCCGATTTCGGTCCGTTCCGACATATATACTGCGTGCTAAAGAAATAAGACTATGCTGAAAATTTCAGCCCGATAGCTCAAAAACTGAGAGACTAGTTCGCGTAGAAACCGACAGACAGACGGACAGACAGACAGACGGACATGGCTAGATCGACTCGGCTGGTGATGCTGATCAAGAATATATATACTTTATGGGGTCGGAGATGCCTCCTTCACGGCGTTGCAAATATCATGGCAAAAGGGTATAAAAAGGCTCGAATGATCCCAATTAGAATCGAATGTGTTTTCGCTTTCTGCCGCTTGGAGCGACAGAGTGCCATTGCCGATCATAGAAGATAGCAGCGCCCTCTGCCGGTTCCTGTTGAGCGGTTACCGAGATATAGGTGGCGCTGATTCTTGATCGGAGATCACGAATGAGGTTGTTTTTTAGACAATGAAATAACTTTTCCCTCGACCCCTAACCGAAAGCAGAAATGCAGGCATAAAAAATAGCCGAACTTTGTCGACTACTACAGGGTGAAGGTCCTGAAAAGGAGTGTTGTCTGAAACCCATCTGAAATCCTGGCCAAAATACGAAGTACATGAAACGAACCCCTCTTTCTGGTAAGAAACAGATAACAGATAAGCTTGTAAAAATCGCAGAAAGGATGATCAAGTTTCTTAAGTTAAGCTTACCTTTCTAAAATAAGCTTATTTTGCCATTGGCACTGATCCCACACCTCCTTTTGCTGCAAGAGTGTGAAAAGATCTGCGTTCGCTTTTATAATTCATATTTTCATAATTTTTCATAATTTCATTGCAGAATAAAGTCACTGGCTTTCAGCACGCTTGTGACAGTGATGGCGCCATCTGTGGGAGAGAAGCCTAGCAATCATTAACGGGCGCTGAAAGCGACCTCTGTATCTGAATTCTCGATCGTTCCTCTGACAGTCGTAATTTTAAAATTATTTAAATTTCTTCAAATTGAAGTTTTTGTTTTAAAATTCGTTGTTGAATTCTAATTTTTAAGTATTTTCGGTCCCAAATTAATTGTAAATTCTATATTTTTCTTATATAGACACAAATTCAAATAATTTAAAATCCACCGAGACTTAACGAAACTTTTTAAACTTACAATTTTTACAAATTATAGTAACATTTCTCTATTATGGGACCCAAAATGTTATATTAAAAGAATCCAGTTGCATATACCTGATAAATAGAATAAACACAAATGAGGATTCAAGGAAGGATGCTTGCACTGTGAAATCACTGCAACTGACACGGGCAGTGTCGCAATTTCGGGTCAGTATAAGTATTTCCTCTGCTGAAACGAAATGTGGGGCCAACAGATACCAGATATCCATGCCCTTGCCTCGGTCTCGGCCTGGGCCATTGCGGAAAGAAAAATACAAAAATATTATGCCAGGCAGTGTCCACATGAGCGACATCAAAGCGAATGTTGTTTATCTAAGGATAATGTATTTGCGCCAGCGGAATGTCAAAATAAGAAGTGTTTCGGACGCAATCAATTGAAAATAATTTGCATAAAGGAATGTCTGTGCACGCACTCCGGCGGACAGGCGGACAACCGGACGAAGGACCTCCGACTCCCAGAAGCTGGGAACTGGTCCCATCACTGGTACCGCCACTGGTTCCCGTTCCCGTTCCCGTTCCCGCTTGTCGCTTGATTGGCGACCGCTTTTGACTTCGGATTTTAATTTGCGCATAATGAGAAGTGAAATCCCGGCACAGGGGACAATCCGGGGGCTACGCTCGCTACGGAGCCGGAGCCCGGACGGGGCACACACCACACCTACGGAAATGCGAGTAATGTGTACATGGCCCAGGGGCATTCAGGAGCACGGGACCCAGAGCTGGGCTGGGGCTGCGGAAAAGTCTGTTGGCACAGCTGAATTTAGGGTTTAAAATTAATTAAGCGGAAGTAACCAAGTACGTTTGATTGTTTTAGACAGCTCCTGATTTTGTATGTGTATATGTTATATATTTTTATTTCCTTTTTTTGTTTTGTTGCTTTTTTTTGTGAATTGTTTTGTTTTAAAAATGTATTTACATTAAATTTGATCTTAAAGTCACACACCGGTCAGCTGGAATGGAGGAATTTCAGTTATTCGACTTTAAAAAACTTACATAAAAATAACCAAGAATTCAAAATAAGAGGGCAAGCCAGATCCTTGAAAGATTGCCATAAAAATATATCACAAACTATAAAAATAATTGTTGTTAGCACTGATTGAATAGGTACTATTGGGTAATGTGCATTCTCTTAGCATTTCCTAAAGTGACCTTATTTGAATATGAATTTCCGCATTTGTGTTCCAATTCCGATGTTCCAATATGATATAAAATAAGATTAAGGAAATTACGATTAAGTTGAAGATGAGACTACGGACCAATAAGAAAAGAACACATTTTAATAAAACAAAAAATATAAAAGCCAACAAATTAAAACTTATTTCACAAGAAAACACGATTACTTACATTATAAAAATATTTTCCATAGGGTATGGATTTTTATATTAAGCGATCACAAGCTTATGTAATCAATCGTTTATAAATTAATCCTCAGGGTTTATGTGTTATTTTGTCGATTTTTGTATATGCTTTTATTTGGTGTGACTTTCTATTTTGGGGGTCAATTGCAGAGTGACCATTCATTACATTTCTACACCATATTGGAACATAGAAATTGAAACACGTATAAATTCGATAAATGCTAAACAGAAATTCACATTACATAATAATAACTAATCAATAATTGCTAACATAATTGATAACTTTAAACATAAGTTATTTAATTTTCAATATAGGTCTTAGACTAATCAAAACTTAATAAACAAATGTAGGAAATTAAAGAAAACCAAGCACTTGAAGGGAAATTTTCGACATTTATGGTTTAGACTATTACCTAGGGTGGGAGTGGCTGGGAGTGGATATGAAACATGGAACGTGGGAGCAGCACCAGGCACCGAGCACCGGTCACCAGGCACATGCCGTGCAAGGCGGACTCCAGTCCCATTCGGAGATTCGGCACGCAACAGGAGCGGAGCGGAGCGGAAGCGGAGGTGGATGTGAACACAGGAGCGGGGACACACCTCAAAGATTGATGACTGTCGTGGCCATCGGCGACGGACTTTTCAATTATCGACATGGCTCGACATGGCCATTGGGTTGCGTGATTCCCTCTGTCCCGGCCTTGTTTGCTCCGCCATATCGCCGTATCAGCGTATCATCGTGTGTTTGGGGCGACACTCTGTCATTTGGCTGCTTCGCTCATGAGGACAGAAATCCACTGGCTAAGTGTTGGCAAACAATCTGTGTTCCGAGGGAGCTGGGGACCTGGGGACCTGGGTACTGTGGGGGTGTGGCATATGCAATATGGATCCCTGTTCGCGCATGATGATTTGTCGAAACCCATTGGATGCCCGGACGCATGCTGGACGCAGTGGCACAAGTACAAGTCACTCTCTTTAATTAAACCAGGAAGAGCTGGCCACTGTCGATTTAAATTCGTTAACTTTCCTCCATTTCGGCAACTCATGTCTGCGGAGACCGACGGGCTCTGGGGCCACCTACTCCAGCTCACTCTACCCACTTTGGAATTATGTGTTCAATTTGCTCCAGATTAAATTTCCATTTAATGTGCTAACAAGAGTTGCTTAGAGCATTAACAAAGTGGTTTTAAAGGTGAAACAAAGGGAAAGATTGGGGTAATAATTATTAGAGGGATTAAAAAGCGTTTAAAGAAATATCTTAGATCACAAATTCAATGTATTTGTACAATTTGGCTTACCATTTTAATTGATTTAAAACTCGATGGCATCTTTCTGAATAAATTTAATAGAATATGCGATCCATAACTTGATTAAACCCTATGGAAATACGGTTATTCGATTATAAACTTATTTATTAACGATTAAGCTTAATATTTGATTTTACTATGCTTGCAGAGATCAAATGTGCATTTTCTTGTAGCGTCGCTTTCGTACAGCAAGTGTGACCAGTCTCCTAAGTGGTACCAGTGTTGCCAGATGGCGAGGTTTAAATGCCACAGATCTTTCTTACCTGTTTTTTATAGTTTTAAAAAGAAGTTGCGAAATCTAAAGCTACGTTTTGGTATTTTAGAAAACCTAACAACTGGGATGTTTTCGTAATTTTATTGCATTATTTACAGTTTTGTACAAAATACATTTACATATTTGTAGAACAAAATCGCCCGATAATGATGTGTCCCAAAGTCAGCTATTAATTATTTTGGCTAAAATATTCACTTTTTGGCAGCATTTTCTAGAGAAATACCCTCCCCGTTGTACTCAAAATTCCTAACTAAAACCCCCAGAAACCCATATGCCACTGCGTACAGAGTCTAAAAGTCACTTGGAACTCCGCCAGTCCCTTCATTTCGAATGCCATATTTCCCCTCTATTCGAGTGCTTTGTTTTACGATGCTCTCCACCATCGACTCCTCTCGGGCTTCTAATTGAAAAGAGGTTGAACAAATAAACACAAATTGTAATAAAAGTTTATATGCAATAAATATTTTTTGGATACAGATGAGCGAGAGCCCTTTTGGTTTTGGCTTTAGCATTTTCAACTGCTGCTGGCGACCGAGGTGCTGGTGCTGCTGCTTTTGCTGCTCGGCTGTTGCTTTTGAATTTTTTATTCGAAAAATAAAATTGAAAATTCAATTTCGCAATCATTTTGGCACCCCAGACCAGGACCCAGACCAGACACAACACACCGTAGCAGTGGAACTACCCTCACCTAAAGGAGCCACCACCCCACCGACCGCGCCGGAGATTAAAAACGACAATCTCCTGACAGCAACCAAGTACACTTGTCCACAGAACCATAACCAGAGCCAGACCAGGCATCCAAGACCGAGAACTGCCTCGAAAGTTTGCCCGCCGGACCCGGGACGCCTTGGGATGTGCTCCTGCCGCGCCTTATTGGACATAATAATTAAAATATACAAGACAAAAACAAAAAAAAAAGGAGAAAGAGTTGAGTAAACTCCGAAAAAGGGCGGTCTCAAGACGGTAACCCCTTTTAAAGAGTTGCCATTTGGCGAATGGATCTCCAGATAGGTAGACGTTATGTTTTAAGGCTGGGAATTATTAATTAACCCGTTGTTAGCCCTCAGTGGCCTCATTTGTTCTAGCTTTTTTAAATTATGCACCTATTAATGTTTAAAATGCAAATGCCGGGACTGAGCACTGAGCACTGAGGACTGAAGACTGAGCATGGACATGCCAGGACAGGACAGGACCGGTCTAGAGGAGAGGGTGAAAAAGGGGTGCTGTGCTCTGGCTGTGCTTTGCTTCTGCTCTGCTCTTGAATGGCCATGGCAATAAAGTTTTATGTGAATAATGCAAGCCATTGTCAAGGAATTATGGCCGTGCGGAAAGTGCTCGGGTCGCCTAGGGTCACTTCGACGGCATGTCCTTTCATTTATGGCCGGAGCACTCGTAACGATGATGTACACACGACCCGACCGGAAACTTCCATATCGAAAGACCGAACATACACGCAAAATAGCGTAAAATGTGCAAAACAAATGAAAATTGCTTAGCAGACTAATTAAAAACGGGAAAAGAAGCCTTTGGAAAGCCGACTTGTATATATCCTTGCTATTATATTGTTGGTATTTATTGAAAAACTATTGTTAACTTATGTGCATTTCTGTTTGGGATTTATCAAAGTTGCATTTTGTAATTTTTCAGTGTGAATATCTTCAATTGTGTTTCATTTCCAATGTTACCAATTTTATTATTCTGTTTAGCATTAATCGAACTTATCGATTTATGTATGCAATGTAAATGTGAATTTTCTCATTTATGTTCCGATTCCAATGTTTCAATATAATATATAAATGTGAGAAAAGGTTAACAAAGTAATACCCAAAAGTCCAAAAGTATGCTATAGATTATTACACCTAAGAAATAACCAAAATTACAATACATTTCGAAATTTTAATATTTTTTCTCCTACCTTTGGACACATTTTTCAAGTTTCTGTGTCACCTGTTTGTTTTAAAATCAGATAAAAAACTAAAAAAAATTGACTTTGAGAACAGCAACTCAAATTTCCTGAGAGTTAACGCTTTTCTGCGTTTGATTTCTACTTTAATGAAGAAATATACTTTAAACATCGCCCTCTAATTCATAGCGATTTCTGTAGAGTTTATAAATAAAAGTAAGGTTAGGTTAAGTTAGCTTTTGTGGAATTTAGAAACAAAAGTTAAGCCGTCTTAAAACCGCAATGAATCAAACTTAATTTCCTGCAAATAAAACCTACCTTCCATTCAGATAAAATGCCATCTGACAGGCCCATGTCCTCAAGTCCCCGACAAACAATGCCAAAAACGCCAGAGGTTAGTACTTTGTCACTCGGGCATTGAAGGCCATGCTCCTTAACCCACAACATCTCGAAGGAGACGTACGTGTGCCAAATGGCGAACGACCAAAAAAACGCACAGTCACACTTGGCAGTGCTAACGGGACTGCTTGCACGGATACGTGCACACTCCGTACACAATCGCTCCGTGTGGGGTTAATCACTGCGAGGACGAAGACGGGATCAAAAGTTTGGGGCATTCAACCAAAAACACGGCCGCCACAGCCGTTTAACGAACTGTTTTCAATTAAGGCGGTATACCTTAAGGTAATGTTGAAATCACTTAAAGAAATTATAATCACTTTGTACACACACGTTTCGTTTAGCTCCTCGGGCTCGCACATCTCGAATCTCGAATGCCGGCACTGACTGCCTCCATTGAGTGCCTGCCTGCCGAAAAGGATGTCGGCGGAGGCTAGTGGAGTTCAGCTCGCTTGTTTTTGTAGTGGATTAACCCGAGCAAAAGAAATAAATTCACCTGCAAAGGCTGACTAACGTGCCTGGTGCTTAGAAGAGAAGTTCCACCCCTCCACCGACACCAGCTTCCTCCGGCTTCCAGCTTCATCCCCTCCAGCCAACATATGTCTGGGATGTGGAGACGTGGAAAGTGGGGCGGCGTCTTCGGGTTCATAATCTCTCGCCGAAAAGGAAAAGGTAATTTAGTAAATAATAGGGTCAAAGACAAATATTGTTGTGGGCTTGCCAATGAGGGAACGCTTTCGGCGTCTTTTGTGCGTGAAAAGCGTGCGTAAGTTGCTCTTTGAGGCAATTGAGGACGATTAACTGCCAACTGCCAGGCAGGAAGGAAGCAAGGTTTTCGCCACGATGATCCCAGCTGACCCGCTGGCTGGCCCAAGGCCCTTGTTTGCCCCACAATACATGTGTCCACAATACACGAGTACACATATGTTAGGTTGTGTTAGTTTGCACTCGAATTTTGCTGTTTTTAAAAGCAATTTATTGTTTCTTGACCTTACATTTAATTTTGAATTCAAGAAAAACAGATAACATACTTAAAGTTTGGCCAGTGACCCATAATGCTCTTTAAGATCTGATTAATTGTTTTTCTGAGCTTAAAATGAGTGATCTGCTTTAATAGTAGGTACAATTTGAATTCCAAAAATATAATTACCTGTCTTAGCATTTTATGGAATATCCGCTTACTGTTATTAATTATATATGAAGTTTTAATATATTTAATTGAAAATAATACAGATGAAAAGGATAATAGAAAATGCCAAAGAGTTAGAAGTATTTTAAACAGACCTTGACTGTGTTTCCTTGTTTCATTTGTGGCGATCTTACTTAGCCATCTGGCAACACTTGCTACTATTATTCGCTTGGTCACAATAACTTTACAAAAGCGACGTTACAAGAAAAGAACATATTTAATCTCTGCCAACATAAGTTTAATTATTTAGTTTAATCATTAATAAATAAGTTTGTAATCTAAAGTCTATTACTTAACCGAAGCCCACGCATAACCCTACGTTTTGTACAAATTTTCTATTAAAACAGAGAAGCTTCTGCT
Organism: Drosophila auraria; assembly: GCA_008042615.1. Lineage (NCBI taxonomy): Eukaryota > Metazoa > Arthropoda > Insecta > Diptera > Drosophilidae > Drosophila > Drosophila auraria. The sequence goes on along the minus strand of VNJW01008613.1, from coordinate 20,051 downwards.
TAATTTTCATCCGAGTCAAAGACTATAGCAATTATCTTAGTTTTGGATATTTTTATTTGAAGAGAAACACACATTACTTTAATGGCTGAAGCAACCTGATATGCGTTAGCACTCAGCTCTCTGGAAGCCCGAATCCTTTGCTCAAGGCCAGTCACGCCTTAAGGACTCATAGTGCTGATTGAAGGGTTGCGGAGTGTCCCCGCCATTAGTTTGTTCCAGGACTCACACTGTATAAGTTTGAGAAAAAATCACAGTGATTTACCGCAAACTCTAATGAAAACAAAAAACTTGAATCTTAGGTAAGTAAAGTAAAGTAAAGGCGGTCATCCAAAATGTAATATTTTGCTGCGTATTTTTAATGTAAAATTCTGCGGCTTTTAGCAGCTGACAGGATGAGATTGGGCGTGGGAAGGGGCCTGGGAATGGGCAAAACTTGTTCTTTGATGCAGCATTTTTTTTTTATGTGCTCTACAAAGGAACGCCCAAAGTCGGTGGGGGCTCCGTCTCCGGTTTTGGAAGCAGGAGATGTTGCGACGGACATTAAGTAGTAGAATGTTGTCTTTATAACACTGTGAACACAAACAAAGCGCCGGCGAAAAGGTCACAGTGTGCCCCCGGCGCAGCGGCAGCGAGGCAGCAAGTCAGGCCAAGAAGGACCGCGCGCGCCGCACCCCGAGAAACAAATTTTTCAATAAATTAGGTTTCTCAGCAGATTCCGCGTCGTTTGCCCCACACCTCCGTCCTCCGTCCATTTCTATTTCCATTTCCACTTCCTCATCTCATCCACTGCCACTTTTACTTCCTCGTCCATTTCCATCCCCACGGCCACTTTTTCAGCTCTCACACTCAGAAAAAAAGGAATATCAATGCCTAAATTTTAAAACCTACTTTTTTAAAATTTTCGGGATTTGAAATCACTTTAATATGTGTCTTAAAGTATTCAATAAAATGTTTAAACCATTATAATCGGGTTTATTACGATGAAACATTTTGTAGTATACTTTTAGACAAATTTGAAGTGATTTCAAAAAAGCACGTGATTTATATTGTTACCCAATATGTTAATTATTTTTCTTAAATTAAAGAAATCTTTCCATTAAAATAAATTCAGTTTGCACAAGACAAGTCCCTTGTCCCATGTAAACAGCTATTTTTGCCATGGCTAGTGGTGACAGTTGCGCATGCTAAGACATCGATATCGATAACCAAAATGGAAATAAGAATGTACAGTCTGTCACGTATTTGTTTTCAAAAAGAATAATTATCTATGCAATTTTAAAAGTTTTTCTTTAGCGTTTTTGAACGTAAAAAATTGCATACAACATTTTTCGTTTTGCAAACAATTCCTTGGCAAATTGTTTATTCTTAAAAGTCTGATTTTATATTTATAAATAAAGAACGGAAAATGAAAAAATATCCCTAGGTAAAGGATCTTTTCCTTTAAGCAAAGGGGATTTTTTTTCCAAGTGCCGTAAAGCAATTCACCCCATATTTGTTTTGGCTTTTTCGGTACGCAAACGAGGAGGAAACTTTCGGCGGTCGTCCTGCCATCCTGTCGTCCTTCCCTGGATGGGTCCAGTCTGGGGCCCGGGAGCGGAATATGCTCGGCTGCAGAAGTCGCTGATTTATGCCCTTTTTAATGTGGCCAAAGTAAATGTCATTTAATTACACCCGATTTAATGGAATTTTACGAATTATCGGAAAATTTTTGAGAAAACTTCCTGTCCGCAGTTGGCTTCCTTCCTTCCTGGCCCCATGACCCCTGGCCGTTTAGCCACTCCGAGCTCCAGAGAGTGCCGTGCCCCGACCATGGAACACAGCCGCAGGGCCGCAAGTCGGAGTAAAAGTTTGGCAGGTCACAGGCAACAACAACAAGCAAACAAACAAACAAAATAAAGCAAATCAAACAAAGGTCCAAGGAGACGCAGACGCGACACACTTCAAAGGAATGCCGGGCATTTCTGGAGCGCCCAGGAATAGCATATTTGTGCCCGCTGCAGTGTATCCAGTTTTTATCTCCTTCAACTTGTTTTGATTACCATTCAGCGGGCAGGAAGTCAAGTAGAATGGCCGGTGCTCTAGGGGGGACAGCCACAGAAAGTGAATTTTTGATTGTAATCTAATTTGAATTAATCACAGATTCAATTGCCGCACAGCAGCGCTCATTTTTGTGGGTTCAATGAGTTGTGTGATTTAATATCTTACTGGAATATATTTCCCTGTATTTCCTACATTTCCTATATTTAAAATGACATGTCAGCTTAATATATTTAGGCTCCTTCATTAAGAAAGAAAACCCTTCTTAAATATTTTTAGTTGATAATTGCTATCTCTTGTAACGATTAGGACTTGAGTCCAGCACACTACCCATCACTCCACTCAGGCAAATCAAAGAAGGCTGACGGTAGCTCCATACTATTGACATAATTTGTTCTCTATTGATCTCTAAACTAAACTAGAACACACTTATTATATTGGATATTCCTTAATAAATTATATTGTTATTTAGGGAATGTTTACCCCATACATTTTAATAGTTTTCAATCTTTCAATCTTCCCAAATTAGGTTAAAAAAATCTCTTTAAAAAAATATGAAAACAAAATTTATTAAATAGCATTAAGGATAATAAACAAAGTCCAAGCTAAAGTAAAGTAAACCTAAAAATGTGTTACTTAAGGTTTCTTTTGATTTAAAATCCACGTCGCCCTCGTGGCTGAAAATTCTCTTCCGAATTTATATCCTGGCACATCCTTAGAGGTAACATTAAGGCAAAAATTACTGAGAGACACATAATTGGCATAATCTGAGAGGTAATTAGGCGCTACTTGTGGCCGCCAATCTAATCACAGGTAATGCCAGGCTAATTTCCTGCCCGAAACAGCCCAAAACAGCGAAGAAAATCGGCGGCAAAGGCGGTAAAAAGCGGATAAAGAACGCCAAAGCACGGCATATATTTCACAGCACATGCCCCTTGGTCACATCTGTCCCGGCATTCGGAACAGGCCAAAATTACATTACACGCCGCTCCACAAACGGGACACGATGCGGGGTGAATTGCACATTTCTGGGAGGCCGGACCATATTTCCCCAGGAGTGAAAGTGGGTGTGGTTACCCCGGAACAGCTTTAAACAGCCTCGTCCCAAGCTGTTAGAAGTAGGTAATTGCTATAAAATTGCTTTGTAATTGCTTACTACAAACAAATAGCCGTCACATTAATAAAAACGAAGGAACACAAAAAATGTGTTGCTCAAAAGCGGTATCCCAGTTTCCGTAGAGCCCGTCCGAGCCCCTCTCAGCGCAGTGACGTGGGTCCAAAACACCGATCTATTTGGTGCCGGGGCGCTGAACCGCTTTATTTAATTAGACGCTCACAAACCAATTAATCAATTTGCGCCCCAGCTCCGTTCCCTTTTCACGAGCTTCGAGGCTGGCTGGCTGGCAGGACTGCTCGGTAACCAGTATCCAGCTTCCAGCTTCCAGCATCCCACCCACTTGTCCCGGGCATTGTCAATGTCAAATTATGTACACTTTTATGCTAAAATAAAGTGATGCCTGGCAGAACAAAAATTTAATGAAGAGTAACTTTCGCATAATGCAGCGAAAAATAAATAGAATCCTGCTAAGACCATTTATCACTCGAAAATTTGTACGCTCCCAATTTTGTGTTGCCAGTGACGTGAAATTATTTACAGAGGACTGATTTCACCCTCTTGAATTGCTAACCGCATTTCGTGTAATGCCCACCGCTACGTGTTGTTCTGCAAAAATATTTACACAGGCCTTGGCCTCGTCCGCGACTCGGGGCCAGTCAAAATTATCATTAAGAAGTCTGTCTTTGATTTCTTTCTGGGCCAACGAAGTTTCCTTAACTTTTCGAGTGACGGAACGCTCTTGTCGCGGATTTCTGCGTCAACTCTGGCATTAAATGCCCATTTACTACAGAAAACGAGGGTCAACAGGTTGATTTTGAGGCTACGGACGAAAGGTTACACGGAACTCTTAGGTATTGGGTTAGGAAACTATCAGGGGTGCTATAGAAAACCCTTAAATAGGTGTCTAAAACTACGCTATTAAATCTGTCATAGAGATTTCAAAAGATTTCAAAACCAAAGTGATTTCTGAGGCACCCCTGTATATTCAAGAACAATTATTAATTTTATTAAGTAATACCTTTGATTAGCAATACTCAAAATATGTTACAATTCTAATAGACTTTATAATAGAATATCTTCTCTATAGTAGCATCTAGAGCTAGATTCTTGTGTACTTAGCTTAAAATTAGGTCATACTCATTTTTTTAAATACGAAAATATATTAATCCTTGATTAAAGTGTGGGCACAGTTCTAGCCTTAAAATCACTTTAAAAGGTGTCTAAAAGTATGCAGTAAAATGTGTGAGGCACCAAATTAAGTGCAGGTTTTCTAGCATACTTACCCTTTAAAGGGTTTTTAAAACCCTGGAGATTTCTCTGGGGTTGGAAATTACCAAAATTTAAATGTTAAAAATATTAGTTGTGTTAGCGAGTATTCTCGTCAATTATCTTTTATTTTGTCGATTTTATGTTTTTTTTTTATGTTTCTAAATTTTTTTTTTTAATTTATTTGCTTTTTTGACCATTTTTGTTTTCTATATTTTCTTATTTTGTTTGTGGTCAATCGCAGAGTGACCGTCCTATCATCTTGTCCCAAGCTTAATATTTATAATCTTATTTATACATCATATTGGAACATTGGAATTGAATCACACACTAGTAATGCTACTTCGATAAATGCTCACTGAAATGCACATTAAACATAGGACTTAAAATACGTATTCAGTAAATGCTAACAGTACAAAATATTTTCCTAGATCAAACTGTGACAACATAACAAAATCAATTTAACAGAAAGGACTATTAAGATATCGATCGACTACCAAGTGCTTTCTGCGACACACCTTTCGAAAATGTTTAGAAATAAACTCTCGGGGGGCCGCGATAAGGTCGAAAGCCTGACAAATCCGCCCGAGGCGCAGCTCAGGTTGTATCCGCATCCACATATGCCCTTTCGAGAGGCCACAACGACACACTTATATTCACGTTAATGGGCGACTGGCCGTTTGTGTGCAATAATGCCGTGTTCGTACAACAATAACGCAATAAAATATTCAGCACAAGTGTAAATGAATTGCCAAAGGTGGGCGGCCTGATAATGCCAGAGCCCCACTGGTGCCTGGAACGAAATTAGCATATTAAAAATTTAGCACATGCACTTACCCCCGGTCGGAGAGGGGACTGAGGGGGCCGAGGACCATAAACGCGTGTAGTCAATGCTAATGTGCCCATTACCATCGTGTGAAATTCATGATCTGATGCAAATCCAGTATCCCTGTATCCCTGTACCCAGTATCCAGTATCCAGTCTCCACATGCCGCCGCGCACATCCGAGCGATAAAATTCGCAACTTTTGGTGACAAGCGGTGTCGCTCGTCCTGGGGCCGTGTGTCCTTGCCAGAACCTGGCGGAAGGCGGAAACAGGCGCTTAAGCGCCGCCAGTGCCATTGGCAACGCCCCGCGAAGGCGTCATAAAAATCCTATTATGCACATTACAATATCAAAAGAACAGCACAGCGCCCGATGCCACGGAATCCCAAAGGAAATGCGTAATATTCAGGGGCGCGATGTGGCCGTTATTGGAGGAAGCCACAGCCACAGACACAGTCACAGTCACGGCCACAGACGACCAGACGCATGAATGGCACTCGGAGAAATACTCACCAGATGTTGGACATTAAATATGAAAAACTGGCAAGTTATAGAAGTACATGCCCTATGTACATATATGTGATTATTTTTTATTTTTATTTGCGTTTTATTAAAATTTGATCTTTTCTTGTTGGTCAATCGCAGAGTGACCGTAGTCTCATTTGCAACATCATCCCAGACTCTTTTATCTTATTTATATGTCATATTGGAACAGCGGAATTGGAACATAAATGCGTGTATTTATATTTAAATAATGTTACTTTAAGAGAGCAGTTATTCAATCAATGCTAATAATATTCTGAATTGACATTATCAGAGACTTCTTTCGTCTGCCCTGTATACCTAAGCAAACTATAATAATAGTTCTTTCTCAGTAAGAATAACTTTGAATCACTTCCAGTTTTAGAATTTTCACTAAGAGGTAAGCTAAGCATTATTATTATTTCTTTTTTGGTGCCAGTTTAGCTATTAAAACCGAGTCAGATTTTTGTTGAGTGTGTCCTCTGACAGATATGCCGTAATAAAATGTATCTGCCAGAAGATTTTTAATAAATTTGCAAGCAAATCAACCACTGCCAAGGAGGTGTCTCGCTGCTGGTGGCAGCCAGGCCTCCGGTCCGGACTCCAAAGCACATTCACATCCAGATCCAGGGCCAGGGCCAGGGCCAGGACATCAGCAACAACACCCAGAGCGACATAAATTATGACAAAATGCAGGCCGGCGAGGGTGCGACGGGGTCATGACCACGGGGGCTTCCGCTCCTGGATGCGATTGGCACTGGGCTCGGCCAAGGGGTGCTTACATTATTTTATGCCGGAAAGTGTAGCGAGACATAAAAGCGAGCAGCAAGGAGCGCATAATAAGCAAATTATAGAGCGTTTAGAAGGGACAAGCAGCGGCCTGAATCTGGTGGATCCAGATCCGGTGTGGCTTCAGCTTCGGCCTGGCCAATGCAAATTTACATTTACTTAGGCGGCGGCGGCGGCGGCAGCTCAGCTTTCAATAAATGCCTTCCTATTACAGCAATAAAGCGGTAAAAATGGAATTTTATAACCCAACCCAATTTACAAATGACTTGTCCTCCCCGGGAATAGCCAAATTGGTTTGCCAATTGAATCAGGGCAATAGCGGATGGCAGATAACATCAAAGATGTACGTTTGATTAAGCCACACCGGGGAGTTCAGGCCGAGGAAGTCCAGGTCAGGCCAGGTTCAAGCCTGGGGCCCATGAATAATTGACGAAAGGTGGCGAAACTTTTGGTCGGGAATAGGTAAAAGTGCTCGGTAAAGAGATATTTCCGCTACTTAATAGTTTATACTTGGTATCTACATATTATCTACGAAATGTCAACATATTACATACATTTTATCTACATAGTAAATTCAATAAAACTGTATTTTATCAATAATTATTTATGATGGAACGAATAAACGACAAATCATAGGAAGAAAGTTGATAATTCTACCTTTAAGGATTTAAAGCATATTTATTATATGTAGTATATATCTGGTATTTAAAAAAAATGTATAAAAGAGCAACATAACCCCAAAATTCCTCAAATTAGATGAGGCTTTCAACTTTGTTTTCCTTTACCCTAAGGGATACCCCTGTACCAACTTAGTGGCATTTGAAAATGTAAGTAACAGGCACAAATCTTTGGGTACCGGGTATCTCACAGTCAGCTGTACCTTTCTTACATGTTTTAAACTTCACTTTGTCATATTTCTTCCGGTTTTTGAAAAGGATTCAAACTTTCAGAAAACATAGTAAGAAAATGGATAAAATAAAGGACAAGATGTGTCTGTAGTCCGTTGAAGTGAGATCATCCATCCTGTGGCGATTTAACTTTGCCATCTGGCAACACTGTCTCTTGAACACATTCGTACACAAGCGCAATTGGTCACACTAACTCTACGAAAGCGAAGCTACAAGAGAGTAGAGTCTCTGCAAACACAGTAAGTTCAAATAAAACTCTAAATAAGCTTGCAATAAAGGCCAAACATATGCATGAATTGAATAACCATAAGTACAAGTATTTTAAAGAAAAAACTAAATACCAGCTTTGACAACTTTCCAGCTGTTTTGACTTGGTAATCGGTAAAGTTGCTTTACAATTCGCCATCAAGTTGAATATAAATTCATAAGGGCGAATCGATTGGGCCATAAACTACAATAAATTGAATAGAATCCCTTAAAAGTGGCATTACATTTTTTATTTACCGCCCCTTTTGCCCCGCTTTGCCTCTGCTTTGGGTTATCCCATAATACGGAATATGCGCGCGAGTGTGTGTCCCGCATACTAAGCATGTCCTGGCCCGTGATTCCGATGAAAGATTTATCCTTTACGGGCCAGACCCACGCGGCCGCTGCCGGAATGCGGCGCTCCTTACTACATATTTATCGCCGGGCTTGCGGATAACGAGAGATGGCTAAGTGACCAACACCCGTTTCCCAGGGGTGTCCTAATTTTCGAGATATGAATACAAAACCAATATTTCCGACTGAAACTTTATAATTTGTTGCTTCCTCGATATTTCCCTAAATAATCGATACTAATACTGAATTCTTAACCCATAGGATAAGAGGGTATCATAGTTACAGGCAAAAGGAGGACACTCCGACCCCCTGAAGGGCATACAAGCTTCGGCTACCCAAAGTTAGCTTCATTTTCTGTTATTTTTATTAAAAACAAACATGTTTGTGCATCAAACATCAAAGATGAGCGGGATGTTTCGACTTGGCCAATTTACATCCCCAGTCCACCAAGCCACCGGCGAATGAATCAAATGAAAAGCAATTATCAGCGGAAGAGGCTGAACAAATTCCTCAACAGACACGTGACCCAAAAATCACAATAAATCCGTTAAAACTCCACGGAAATACTTAACCTACGGGCGACGCAGCAGCAAAATTTCAATAAGAAAAATAAACGAGGGCCAGCCTCCTGCTCCGGACGGAAGGACGAAAGGCCGAAAGGACTTCGCAGGAGATGACGATGGCGCCTGGACTGGCACATTATTAACTTGTCATACAAAGATAAAAATGTATCAGCAGATGCGTGCACCGTGCTACTTCGCTGCGTGAGATCAACATAAACGTCGACAGCTCTCCGCCGACAGCGTGGAACCCTGCTCACTCCTAACTCCTTCCAGCATTCCTCATCCCCCCAGCTAGAATCTCCGATGTGGCCTGCCTTGCCCTGCTCTCGGGGTGTCGACCGTCGACCGTCGAAAAGATGAAAAATTACTATAAAACGTTTTGTGGCATTTTAATGTCCACAAAATTCGCTTCTGTTGCCTTATGAAAAATTCAAAGGAAAAACAAAAGTGAGGACGGGGCGGAATGGGGCAAAGGATTTGTTGTATTGTTTTGCCGCCTCCTCCGCCTGCCGGATGTGCTTTGTGAGAATTTCCTTATCCGCTGGCAATGCGATTCTCGGATCCGGTGGATTTAATTTGCCCTTTTTAGCCGCTTTAGACTGGCGTTGGCCAGTTAACCTCTTACCCATTTGTCAGGGGATATCGGAGTCGAAAGCCTTTCCGGTCAGCACAAAAAATAAAGGAGATATTCTGGCTATTGAGTTGGGCCAAGCTTTTGTGACATTTTCTGCCAGCGATAATAGTCACCGATGCCGGTGGAATTTGGAAACAACACAAAGTTGCTTACTTCTTTGGATTAAAATCAGTGTTTTAAAAGTTTGTACTTTTTTTTTAGCTTTTCAGGCTTGTTTCTATAGCATCATGTTTTTCAACACTAAAAATAAGAGTTCTTGCGAACCTAAAATAAAGATAAACTGTTTCTAAACTTCGCAATCTGGCAACACTGTTTCTTGGGAACATTTTAACACAAACGACTTTGGTCACATTAAGTCTACAAAGGCGACACATTTGATTTCTGGAAACATATTAAGTTCAAATATTAATTTTAATCGTTAATAAATAAGTGTTTAATTTAACTGACTTTCGGCGTTGCCATCCATAAATCCGGACGGACTCCAGATCTAAATAGTTGCTGAGGGCTAACTAATTGCGCGTTAGTTTTTATGGCAATGGAATTAAACGTGGCCGGCGAATGTTGAAAGGTCTGAACGCTGAAATGCGCAAAAGGTCGATGGGATCGGTGGAATGCGAGTGGAGTCCTTCCCGGGCCACTTGTCCCGGCCAATTCCAGCCACTTGGCCACTCGGCCGGCATCATTTGTATGGACAGCGGCAGATGCTCGGCCGTAGGCAATGAAGACGAAATCAGGCATTATTCATTAGTCGCCGCCAGTCGATGGCTGCCCAATAATTTTGTGGACAAACAAACCGGGCCACGTCCTAGCTAATTCGGGGAGTGAGCAAACTGGACTCTCGGCGGAAACATTTAAAGAGCCATACGCAGGCCACATTCTGATCAAACTCATTCGATGCGGATGCGGATGGGTTGGCCGTGGCCCCTTTTCTCCATTGCCTGCTTAATTGACACACACGGAGTTTTATCTGTGGGAAAACTAATTTCCAAGGCGTACTGTCTTGAGTGAGTGGGTGGGTTTGCTTCTCAAAGCTGTTCGTATGCACTGAGAGAAAAGTGTATCAGCTGGTCACACTGGCACAGTAGTAAGCAACTTGCTTTGGAATGCTGCGGCACTAGGAATGTCACCAAAGGCCGTATTCTTCGTGTCCAAATTAAGTTTATAAACTTACAAACATATTTATTAATCTTTAATACTTATTTGAACTTAACTTTACTTGTAGAGTTGCCTTCGTAGAGTCAGTGTGACCAGTCGGCGTTTGTCCACAATAAGAGTGTTGCCAGATGGCGAAGATGGATCGCGACAACTACCAGAAAAACCGGTCGTAAATCGATGGTACCTCTCTCATAACCTAACTTTGTTAACTGGCAGTTAGTCTAACCGCAGGACATTTTTTCCCTGTGTCTCCGTGCTGTGCCTGTGCCTGCTGATAAGCATTTCATGTCACATCCTCGAGGGCTTCCACTCGGCAGACATCAGAGTTCACATGGATCGCACCCCCCTCGCGTTCTTCCCTCGTTCTTACTGTCACCGTCAGCAGCGCTTAAGATTGCTTTCAACGTCCTTAATTGCTTTTTTTTTTGGTGCCCCGTATGTTTCGGGGTACAGGGGGTGTGGGTATGGGGTGTGTGTGTGTGTGGGATGTGTGCCATTCTTTTGATGTGCCAATGTGCGAGGCGAGCTTTTGTCATGGACATGGACGTGTTTCATGGTGCGTCGCCATCGCCATCGCCATCGCCAGCTCCAATCGTCCCATTTTCGCAGGAAGCGTTATTTCAATTTCCGCCTTTCCGCTTTCCTTTTTCGGCAAACATCGCCAGACACGCCATTATTCTCTGACGTGTCAGTGTTAATGAGTCATTGTCCATTAAGTTTGCTCATTTCAAACGGGCAATTAAATTCGACTTTATTGCACTTCACGGGGACAGGGACAGGGATCGGGATCGAATACCCCGAAAACCGAATCGAATCTGACTAACGACTCCGAGACGGACTGGAATAGAACGGAGCTCTTGTACAGCACAATTAATTACTCGATACACAAAGGTCCAGCCCAATGCTTAATTATTTATTTGAAACGAAATGGAATCGAACAGAGAAATGGCCAGTCATAAATCAGTGCGTACATCGCATAACATATAACTGAGTTATGGCCACTGCTTCGGGGACATGTCACGCAGTGTCACATGTCAAGCAAGACCGCACTGCTTGCTTGCTTGCTTGCTCGATAGTTTTGGGACATAAATCAGTGGCAGAAGAGGCAAATATGAGGCATGGGCAACATAAATAATTAACAAACTTGACTCAAATGATAAATTTTTTCGCCAGCGCTGCTGAGACTTGAGCGAGATAAGTTCGTTTAATATTTATGACAAAACAGGGATACAAGATGCAAGATACAAGATACATATCCTCGTATGTGCTCGTATGCTCGCTTTGTTTATTCTGAATGCCCTTGGCACTTGACACTTGAGTGGCCCGGCAGTCCGGGCGTCCGGGCGTCGTCCTTCGTCCTTTCTGCCTCTAATCAGGGCCCGAGGGGTGCGATCTGCCCTATTGTCGGTGATTTACGAGCTCCCCAATCATTTGGGACACAAGACCAAACAACAAGCACAAGAAGCACTCTGCCACATCCTTACCATCATAATTCGTCATTGCATTTGATTTTATTTCAGCGTTATTTATTTGAATTATTTATTTATCCTATTATTGGACGGCCTGGCCATCGAACAAGTTGCTTCCAAGGGTGGCCAATCTCCTCTCCCATACCCATATCTGGGGTGCGGCGGATTGCGGTGGCCAACACGCCCCGCACATTTGACATTATTGTCCGTTGCCGTTCGCCTGCATGAATATTCGTAATATCGCCCAACATATGTCCATTTGCGTGTCCCGGACCTGTTCTCCCCCAGCCCTGGCCCCCGTTCTGGCCACTGCCAATCAATAATGCGGACTGGATAAAGATTTATAGGTCTGCATTTGCCCACCGCACGCACCGTCCACGTTCCACGGTCCACTCCCTCCCCCAGCGAATCCACACGGAATCAGAGGACTGACCATTTATGTACGCCATCCCCCGCACTCGCAGCTGGGACATTGTTTTCGGCAGAGACTGCCCAACTTATAATTACAAATACGAATAATTGAGTGTGTATTCATCGAGGAGATACAAAGCCGAACGAGAAGTATTATCTTCGACTGCTGGCTGGCCTCAAGGATGAATTCATCATGCCACAAAAATATTAATGAGCTAGGCGGGGAGTGTGCGGTGGTCAAAGGAGCAACTAACTGAGCAACTGAGCAACCGGACAAGTGAACAACTGAACTCAGTGAACAACTTACGAAACAATGGAGCAGGTAAACAACAAAGCAAGTAGCAACTAAGAAAGTCAAAAACTAAGAAGATTAACAATTGAAAAACAATAAAATCGATATAATGCTGAGACTGAGACTAATGAGCTAGACAGGGAGTGTGCGGTGGTCAAAGGAGCAACTAACTGAGCAACTGAGCAAGTAAACAACTGAGCAACTGAGCAACAGGAAAAGTGAAAAACTGAACTCAGTGAACAACTTAGGGAACAATTGAGCAGGTGAACTACAAAGCAAGTAGCAACTAAGAAAGTCAATAACTAAGAAAGTTAACAATTGAGAAACAGTAAAATCGATATAATGCTGAGACTGAGACTAAGGAACAGTAAGAAATTCACTAAGTCGCCACCAATATGGCAAAGATTTCTCCATCTATTGAAAAGGTCAACCCTTTTCTAAAAATTATCGAGATACAAATAATTTCTACTTACAAATGCGTGGTCCTTTTTTTTAAGTAGAGATTTCCCTGCTTTTAAATGCTTCGATTTCGTTCAATTCACTGTGTAAGTTCCAGTAAGCAGAAATCATCATTTGGGATGAATGCACTATGGCGCATAGACGAGTTTTGAAGACAATTGACTGAACACTATATGGAGCCAGGCAATTTTTTAATTCGGAACTACGCAGCATAAATCACAGCTGAGGGTTTGATAACACAGTTCGACAAAAATCGACCTTTTTTTGCCGGCGAATTAAAACCATTGATTTTGATTTTGATTTTGATCTGAACCGGTACATTACTAGTCCGAAACTGAAAAGTTTCCATCACCCACCAATTTGGGAGAAAATCGCGGTCGAAGTATCTTGCACTGCTTGAATCGGCACTTTTCAAGGCCTAATAACTCCCAAACCTTACGTTGCCCAGAGCGGGTATTCAGCTTAAAAAGAGCCAGCTTAAAAAGAGCTATTACCTAAATCATACAGAACTGTGTTAAAAATGTCAAACCCGTCAAGAATGTTATTAACAATGATGATTTGATCATCACGGAAAAATACAAAGGAGAGTAATTCCTCATCTTACGAACTCCGACTTCTCACATCCCTGTATCAAAACCTATGATTAGCTAAACACTATGCCTTGTACATTTAGCGTCGCTCCATCCATAAACGACTTGGAATGGGATACTCCAGCGTTGACACTCTAATAGGGTCTCGAACTTTTAAGGGCCTCCGCCTCCGCTCCTCAAGCCGGCCATCCATTGTTTCCCTAATTACTGCACGTGCAAGACCGCTCGGTGCTCGGTGCTCGGTGCAGACAAATAAATTTGCGGTGATTTGTTGACGTGTGTGGATGGACAAAAGGCATTACGACCGTTCCACTCCCCGCCCTAGTAACTGGGGCGAATTTAACTACTCAGCGATTACGCAGAAAACACAGGAAAAGAATCGCCCGGGTCCGGGTCCGTACTTTATGTCCCATCAATGTACGCCTACTCCATGAGGTGAGTCCGACATCAACGCGGAATGCGACTACTGCCACGGAAGCGGCAACGAAGTGGAAAGGCTAGCGAGACGGGCCCATAAAGAAAAACTTCATTTATTCGCAAAGAAATAAATCTTTTAATGCACATCGGAGAGTCGTTATTCGGGCATTGTTTTCTCATTTGCCACAACACCTCCAAGCCAGCCCTCTTCCTGGATTCTGGATTCTGGGGGCGGAAGGCGAAAGGCATACGAGTAAGTATGTCGTGCCGGACGGCCATCCAGCCAGCCGGAGTGGACCCCAAGGTGCTGGGACAATTTGGCCGGAGCATCCTACCCTGTCAGGGCAAATGAACGCTGAATGGCTATTTCAATGATTCTAATTATGAAGCCGCCCAGCGCAAAAGTTTGTTAAGTATCGCGTGCATCATTGTTATTGTTTTTCTTGCCGAGCCCGAACCGAACCCGAGATCCGCAGAGAGAGCAGACAAATAACTTTGTGTGGATATCCACAGACGAGGTCAATAACTCAGGAATGGCCCTGTCCATGACATACCTAGCTAGAATATGTATAAAGAATAGGTTAAAACACTGCATTTTAACGAATGCTTCGATTCGAGACAACCTTTTAACGCTTTACAACACTCTTAAGCAGGTGCCTACATAGGTGACAGTCCTATTCCAATAAGAATATACAAATTATCGATTACATAATCGATTTATTAGCTTAAAACAAATAAGCACAAATAAGTTTCGATTGGCGTTTCTATCTTTTTATCGTCTGCTGTAGCTGTAGCTCCTGTCATTGTATGTCTCTCGCCCATTTCCGTTCATTGGGTGGGCGGAACGCGTTCATTAGGTTGCCACCCACTCATTCCGTCGCAGGACCTTCGTATCGCCATGCAAAATGTCCCACAAGGCAATTGCCGAGCCGTCTCGAGCCCATTCACGAGGCTGTGTGTGCATGGGAGCGTGGCTGTGACCTGTGAAAATGCCTGTGTCAAGTTGTGAGTAATAACACGGAAATGCCAAAGAGAAAGGACAACCAAAAGCACAGCTCGTAAAATAGCCAAAAAGGATCCGTTTCTTGTCCTCGAAGAATAGTAAATACTCTACCTAAATTGAACTTTAGTTTTATGCAACGAAATAAGTTAGAGTTTAGATTATAAGCCTATTTATAAATGATTAAACTTAATATTGGAACCTTTATATTTTTGCAGAGATCAAATAGCGTCGCTTTCGTAGAGTTAGTGTGACCAATCAACGTTTGTGTTACAATATGTCCAAGATACATTGCTGTCCCAGTAATTCAAGTGAGAGCCCGAACTTCCTTTACAGATATCATAATATATAGCCGTCTATAGCATTCAGTAGCTAGATTTAATCAGCATCTATAAGCTACACTTCCTGACTTTATAGTACAGTAGTCGGTACAAGCGTCATGACGTTGGCAATTACATCGCCCGAATTCCTCTGACAAATGTAACAAACACAGAAAAAAACACATTAATTAGCCGTACGTGTCCATGCATTACTGAAGTATTTGTTGTCGCTGGTGTTGGACTCCATAATAGCTACTCCGCTGCTCTGCTCCTGTGTCACAACGATGTGGAGAGCCCGGCCAGGCCCAAGCACACATAAAGCTCCAAGATGAATGGCCGCCTGGACCTTCCATCGGCGGCTGTAAGAAGGACCCGCATATGTTGGATGTGTGCACATAATTACGACTGCCTCTTGTTTCTTGCACAGCCAGCGAGAAAGTTAAATTGCAGAAATCGCAAACTTTAATATCCCCAAGTCCAACTTCCATTCCGGGGCGAAAGTCAAAGTAATGGCGTTGCGTAATTAACGAGACTCTCGGGAGTTCCAGCCGATGAAACATGCTCGCTGCGGATTCCGCCGCTCTGAAGCTTCAAATATGTATATCCCCTCCAAATTCCCATACATTGCAATGTACTTGGTTGTTTCCGGGCTAATGCTGAATGTGAAAGATTAGGGGAGTACAACAAGAGTATGTCCTCGTTCAAATGCAATTTCTTTCCCATTTTTTCGACAGTGGAAAATTCAGTTTTCAATTTTAATTAAAGAGATATCATAAAACCACATTGTAATACACATTTTTAATTTGCATAAATGAGTAAAACTTAAACTTTAGAGCTAACAAAAAAAAAACCTTCAATTTTGTTTATTAAAAACAATATTTTAAAGTTATACGCTGTTATCCGAAACGCTTTGTGCATAATCGTGAAAATGCTTTTTCCACTAAAAGTAATATTGAGAGCCGATGTGAACATGTTATAAATGCAAATATGAAAAGTGCATTAGAAATTTAAAGATAGGGGATGTGGAAGAAATCATATGTAATAATAGAAACTAATCCAACTTCTTTGTGTCTAACCCTAAAATCCAACAGTTTTGATAAAAAAAAATATATATTATTAAGGGGTAAATGCAGGAAGCAAGTGTGATTGCCTTAGTTCCTATATTCTTGCTACAACGTTATCTTATAGTTTGTAGCATTGTTGGTTCTGTTAGCACTGGCCTTTACTTTCTTCTTGTTGGGCTTGTAGGGCGGAGCATTCGCCATCGTCATGGCGGCGGAATTGCGCTCCTCCGGACGCGCCATGTCATAGGGTGTCCGCACAATCTCCGGCAGATGGGCGTAGTAGACGATGCGCTCGTTCCGCACTGGCGGCGCCAGGTCGGGCAGCTTTGCGGATTCGTACTTGCTGTTCCTGTAGGAATCGGGCAGCGCCATGGGATCGTCGAGGTAGGCGCGCCGCGACTTCACATAATCCCGCGCTGCCGGCGTGTCCAGGTACCGGTCCGGGTACATAACATACGGATCCGGATACTGCGGAACCCGGGGGCTATAGCTGTCATAGGGATCGAAGCGCTGGCGATGCATATACATATCCTCAAAGTACTGCGGGTAGTTGCGATGGTACTGCTCATCGAATCTGCAACGGAGAGCGATATTTCGTTAGACTTAGTGATATCGATAGTTTAATGATATCGATATTTATTTATACACAGAGAGAATTATAAATTAGTCGAAAAAGAAATGAAAAAAAGCTCTTTTACCTGTCATAGCGGCGGATATACGGATCGTACGACCTGGAGGGGTACATGGGCTTGCCGGTGTAGTCGCCGTACCAGGACACCGGCTTGTGGGCATTGCCAATGACCGGCCGATTCAGGGACGCCAAATTTCCTTCGCCGTGAATCTTCAGGGCCGAAGTGGCGGCCAGGTCGTTATCGGGCCCATAGGAGTCACCCGTGCGCCGCGGACCCGGGTAGTACTCGTAGTCCGAGTAGCCACCAAGCGCCTTTTGATACTTTAACAGCTGCGGTCGTGTCGGATCCAGTGGCCCTGTCCCGGTGGCCACATCCTCAGCTCCCAGATTCGGACTGCGATCGATCTCCTCGAAGCTCGGTTCTGCGGACGCGCAGAGCGCCAGCAGCAGCAGCAGCAGCACAACTCCGATGAACTTGTCCTTGGCCATAATGCAGGCGAATTTAGCGAGGTACAACCGATCCCGTCGGGGCACCTGGTGGAACTGCTGCCACTAATCGCTGCAAAACGCTGTCCACAGGTAGGGCAGTGGAGGGCACAATGAAGCGGCGACATGGTAAGTTGAACTCTAAAGCCGATTGTTCTGGCCGCTTTGTTGGCCATTACATTGGAGCAGTCAACCGCAAGAATGCGCTCTCCAACTCCGTCTGCACGGGAATGAATTTAGTCGAATTTTATAAGTCGAAACCAAGTCTTAAAAGGAAATATGACTGATACAGCTGAAGCTGAAGCTGAATGAATAGTTAAGCCTATTTATTGGGGACAGGGTAAGGTAAGGTAAAGTAGGGGAAACGTTTTTTTTTTTTTTGTCCAAATAAATAATTTTGTATAAATGCTAGGCTCTAATCGCGGGACTTCAAAAAGTAGATAATTGGGCTTATCAAGTATGCACCCCATTTCTCTGAGTGGCCTGCGCGGATTCAGAATCTCCGGTTAGCCGCTGCGAACGTGTTGCCCTGTGCCGCTAATTTGGGTGTGCCGTGCCACCCACCCGGAATGGCGGATCTGCATCTGGTTGACATTTCACACTTCGCTGACCAATGCCGCCGCTCTCGACAACGCCTTCCCACTGCACATTGTGTTGGTTGGGAAAGTTGGATGCAAGCGGGCAACGACTTTGCATAAATTGGTTGAAAATGCTAAATACATAAAATTGTAACTATCTAATTTAAGCTTAAAACAAGCCTGCAGTCTAATATTGCCCCTCCTGGGTATAACGGTGGGTGACAAAAAATAGTATTCAATATAATTTCAATTTGTAATCTGTCGCATTATTACCTTTACATCTGTATAACGACTTAAAAAAAAACTATACAACTTATATGTACATATGTATGTGAGCTATATTTAAGCTCTTAACGACTTAAATTCCAGTTTTATTAGTTCCTTAAAATTGTTTTTAAGAGGGACAGCATGAAGGAATTCTTTTAGTTATTAAAGACACAATATCTGACAGAGCTCTGTTTTATAAAAATGCAGAAACTTAAAGCGTTGTCCATGGCTGATGGACAAAATGTGAAAAATGTTTATTTATAAAGAATCTTTCTAAATGTATAAATAACACTTAAATTAGTAAATTAAGCTACTGATCCCATTAAGCTAAGTGTGTATATCGGCAATATAATTCGAAAATTAGTCAGTTAGCCGTATAGGTAAAATCCAAGGTGTTGAAGGCCCCTACTAAAATATTAAACAATTTAAGTCAAATAAGAAATCAAATTATTTAGAACCTATTTTTCTGCAATAAAAATAATAAAAAAGTTGTTAAGCAAACCCATGGCTAATCTAATCTTGGAAGGTGACAGCCCTTAAAAGCCAAGTCCAAAACTGGTTGGAAAATTTGCTAAACAAAAATTAAATCGCTGTAAGTTAGCTGGTTAAAAACCAAACCAAACCAAACCAATTTTATATACAAAAATAACTGCAATTTCACAGCTGAATGAATGACAAGATTTAAAAAAAAAAAACTGAATTTGTATGGAAACAACAGCTTGATATCGATTTTTCATTTGAATATACAAGTTTCCCACCACACTTGAGTTGCAGCTAAAAATTTTCCCAAGTTCTACACCATGCACTTTCAGTTGGTATATTTTTATACTCTTGCAAACAGTATTTAATTTTAACCAAAAGTTTGTAACGCACTTTCTTACCTAACAAAAAGGAAACTAATAGATCAGATATAGATCATATAAACATTCGTATAAGCCAAAATAAGTTCGTTTTAACAACTACATCTTACATAGGAATACGTCGAATCGCACTAATTTCCCTTGAAAGAGCTGCAAGGGTATACAAACTTCGGCTTGGCAAAGTCAGATTTGGTATATTCTGGTATATTGGAGTGCTGCTGCCATGGTCCCACAGCTCATGATACAATTATAGAAGGTAGTCTCGTCGGAAAAATAAGGCCCTCGTTCGGAACAATAAGGCCCTAGTTCGGCTGTCAAAGTTCGTGTGAGAGAAACGAATGTATACGACTATAGAAAATGTGTATTATCCCTTATATGGTGTTTGGGGTTAAAACTGGCTATATTTGTGAGCTCGATTAGGCGTAGCTTAATTTTGGAACTGCTGGTTCCGGCTCTGCATTTCTTTCCGGAACAGCATAATTGTATAGTCGCCTTCTCTTGAAAGTCGTCCTCTTATTGGTTGTCGACTTCCGCTATGAAGGACTAAAATGCGTGTCGCAAATTCTCGAGTTCTCACTAGGGCTGCACTCCAAAATTTGCACCCACAACGTTCTCCTAACCAAACATTTCGGTGCATTGATAAAATTTACGCCTTGGACGAGTTTGCGTCAAAAATTGCAAAAGAACATTTTTTTTTGTTTCAAATAAGGGTTAATAACACATAATATAATTTGTACACACACAGCCTTTCACGTCAACGAGAAAACACGAAATGTTCAATAAGGCCCTAC